>SMLS01053986.1:0-88393 GCA_004785975.1 Popillia japonica
GGGGGGTGCCGTTTAAATTATTGATAACGATAACTTCGACCCGGCACAGATTTGTAGACGGCAGTGTATGTATACGTTATGAACCGTAATTGCTTCAAATAATATCAAAAACTATTATGCTATAAGCGCGACAAACCCTATATTAGATTACAAAAGATAAATTGAATACACTTTACAGTTTAAATAAATTAACAACGGGTCTATCCGATCTGAATAAGGACGACGTAAGAGCGTTAAGCTACTAGACGTCGGCGACGAAGTATTAAAATCGATACACGCAGTAGATAATTTTTATTATAATCTTCGGAAACACTCTACTTTGCATATTGACATTCGTGAGGTCAGATTAATCCCAGCATCTTGTGCCCCAATTATATGTCGGATTTATGCGAAGAGTTGTGGTAATCCCGTTTCCAATTAAATTAATTTCCTTTCCATCAAAACGTGTTTACTTATTTTATCCGCCCGCAAATATCCTACTCCCCAATTTTTGCGTTCTCCTCCGATTTGATAAATAAATGATTTGGGATTTTTCGTCCCTGTATGTTTGATCAGTATCCTAAACGTTCCCTAATCAAATACCATTTGTATTCTAGATCTAGTTCCTTTTATTATCCCTTTTTATTTGAGCCAATATCTTAGGAGAGTGTCCGTACGCCCTCCGAATGTAATCCAGGATAAAACATACAGGGTGCTTCTTAAATTTGCCGAGATAGGTGTGTGTAGCTGCGATCACACGTGTAATTACTATTCAAATAGTGCCCCGTCTGGTGTAAGTTCGTGATTACAACATCGTAAATATGTTATTAGTAATTCTAGTGAGAGAAGGAGGAATTTAATTTTTCACGTTTTCAGTATCACGCAGGAATGTGAGATATCAAAACAATCGAGTTAAGAATTCTCGACGTCGCGTAAATGCAGATGCGATTACGATTTAATAAAGATAAACTTAATATTCAAAGTTGTCGAGTAACTGCCAGCGCATAAATAAGACAAATACCGAGAAATATAGTATAAACGAAAAATTAGTAGACGCGCCGGAATTTCTCATATTTTATATTATAACAACCGATGAGTTATAATTACAACGCAATCAAAACACTGTATAGAACGCGTAAACATTCTCGTTTATAGATTTGATGAATTGGATAAACAGCGCCCCGAATACAAGGGAGATAAATAATTTGACATCAAAAAAGTTAATTTAATTTTATTATATATGGGCTACCGTAACCCTTTTCCGACTTCGGCGCTATCTCGTACGGCAATTCCGATAAAATTGCCCGGGTCAGACCAGTCAGCCCAGCCAACCAACGTTTTGTATGTTATATGCAAGTATTACGAATCAGGAAATACAAATTCGGGCCAACACAAATAAATTTACGTCTACTGTGGAAAATTAACAAATCATTCAAATTTCGCCCTCTACAGTGGTAACTACAGCCCGGGCTAAGTTATAAACCTGTCCGAATTTTAGCGCGAAAGGGTAGGTACCACCCGGAAAAAAAGGAGAGAGGAGATGAACTGAATGTCAGAAACGGCGATGAAATACTAGCTCATTTTTACCTGCGCGAAAAAGATAGACAGATGGAAGTTGGACGGAGTTTTTTAATCAATCAAGAGGGTGTTTTATTTATTAGTGTTATAGGGAGAAATAAGTTCGTATGTATGGAGTCATGAGGACGCATCATGATGCGTACGGAAAATACAGCGCCTGAGCAGCAGAGGAGCATGGGTGTAGAGGGAAAAAAATGAAATAGCATTGAATGGGGAAGATTTTAACGCCGGCTTCATTATATATTCTGCTAGCGTATGCTAAACATGCGCTGTTTTGAGTTCTTACTTCTTCTATTTCTTTAACGATCTCACCCGCCTATGGCTGGATTATACCTTAACGTTATTTTAACATTTGAAGAACTCTCGGGGAAAGCGCGCAAACGAAGCCACGACGACATAAAAATATCAATATTTTCACACAACACCAAAGCCATAACAGTTACCAAAATTCATTCGTATTCTTTATGGTCTCCTTTTTTCGCTCTTGGATTTTCTTTCCTCTTCCGTCTTTATTATCAACATAATATTTCGTGAATATACTTTATTAGATGTAATAAAGCCGTACGGATGTATGTATAGTAATAATTTCCTTATAAAGTAAGAATTTTACGAATTTGCTCGTAATTATAATGACAGATGGTTAAATTCATTCAGGACGGCGTTAATAAGCTTTTCCTTACAAGATCGAGTTTTCTGGGTAAATTATCATTTAAATTTCATCATGTCGCGCGTAGAAACAATGCATTATGCGTGAAATTAAGCCGATTATACGGCGCAAATCCTTACGACATTTTACTGACGAAGGCTTTAATACAGTGTTCTTCACATGTACGATTCTTCAGGACACGTAAATTCACGTAACATTAAATAATATTAACATTTTAAATTAGACAAACATCGCATAATTGAAGCCCAACCGTGCCGTGCCGTGCCGTGCCGTGTATTTGCAGTAAACAATGCAACGTTGATGATCCGATGGTTATTGCAAAATTAATTATTGATCAAAACTGAGAATGATAATTGAAAATTAGCGTTGATATTGTTAAACGTTACCGCGTTACACTGACAGTGTTGAATTAACAGTGATATATGGCATTTCAGTAATATATTGCTGGAGTTAAACTTAGCGGAAACTGATGGAAACATCGAATTTAGGTTAGCGTCCTGTTTTCCTAAAGCTGAATCCGTTCAGAATTACATAGCCATCCATATCACAAATTGTACGGCGCCTTTTTGTTTTTCGAAGCACTTAATTAAGTAATCAAAGCTCGGAGGAAGTGCGACGCTTTTGAAAACTTTAAAACCTGACGGGAGCATTATTATTAGCAGCAACTGTAAGTTAATGATGATGAACTGAACTTACCTACATGAAATATAGTGTAAAGTTGCTTTGAAGAATTATCCTGGGGATTTGGTATTTCGAATCATTAGAGGAGCTCGACTGTAATGACTACATAGCTGAATTAACGATTAGGTACGAACATACTGATCCGGTGATGGGTATTCAATTAAAATCCATACGTCATATTTTTTATTTTTTTATTTTTGTCAAAAGGAGTAATATTAATCTGGCTGGTCGAAATTACAACTCAAATATGCGGACCGGTGAATAGCTTTGAAAAATGCCCCTTTTATATTGAAAATATTTCAATAAATCCGCTATGATCAAACGCTACGTATGACAATTTTTTTTTCTATATGTATGTACGTACATATGTACATACATATACATATGTAGATACAGATATAGTGTAGAGAATATCCCGTTCAAAATACAACCACTGTTGTTCTAGATAAGCTATACAAGGAGTTTATACATACAAGCGATACAATAAGGTGCGACTATTTATAAATGTTATTCAGAATATAACGATGCTATATGTCACCTTATTCACATACATGTCTCTACCCATTGAGCAGGCAATAGCCAGCGTTCGGTGAACGATAGTATCATTACGAAACAATGCGTCGCCGGACTGTAAGGGTGTCAATAATGTTGAAGTAAGGAGAGAATTATTTTTCGACATTAATTTTAGGGTGTACAGCGGCGACAAACTAAACCGTCCCATTTTATAAGCGCACGTCGCGGTAAATTTCCTCCTCTAACACGCCGAAACTCCGTAGCGACCATTTGCTTTTTTGCGGATAACGTGAGTAAAAGGTGATACATAAATAATGCCCATGAATATATACAAGTTCCTAGAGAATGCACGCGCAAGCGGCGCCACATATTATTTTTCGTTAGCTTGGGTTTGTTGTGCAAAGTTTTATTTACGTAAATGTTTTGCAGCCTCAAAGTTGAAATAAGGCGGGGGTGTGAGTTATAAGCGCGGGTGGCCACATTACCGCTTCGGCAAGAAATAAAGAGAGGAAGGAGAGTAAGGAAGTTACGAACATGCGATCTAAACCTACCCAAGGGAAAGCATCTTATGGATAATAAAACACAGTAAATAATTAATGGGGTCCTGTCTAGAAATCTTAAATTACTCCTATCATAAGGTCGCTTTCATAAATTTATAAGGATCCCTCTCTCTTAAAAGCGAATTTGTTCGTCTTGTAGATAAGGAAAAAACTTGTAACATATTTCAATAAAAGCCTTATTCTAAATTATTGCGACGGGTTTGGGGAATTTCGTTCCGTTGGTATTAATGTTTGTGACAGTACTTAACAGCCCCCCTTACCATATATACAATCCTGTTAAAGAACCGTATCTACGCATTACACTAGAGCAACCTAGATGGGGTAGGGCAGCAGTTTGATAATACAATTTTCCCGGATAGCAACTATAGTTCCGCTGCAGATTGCTGTTTAATGAAATTAGACTTCGCACCGCATATATGGGAGTCGGGGTTGTTCGGCACAATTATTTATAATTTCTAAGGAATTTTATAATAATTTACGTCGCAGCATTTTCGGATAGGTCTAAAGCAATCATTACAGTTAATAAGGCGATTGAGAAAGGATGAGACGCTACAGAACTGAACAAGAAGAGAGTGAAGAACGTTGTAATAAAACTCAAGGTTATAACAAGGTCGCGTTCAAATTATAACTGCACTTTCTTTTACATGGTCTTGTGAAATGAACGGTAAACATACTCTTTTAATGATATAGGTATATACCTGCACAACTTACTATAATTATGGTTAAAGGCAGAAGAAGGAAATTGGCTTGCTATGATGTGTCTTTACAACGTGAGCACTTCTTTTTTTTGTGTTTTAAAAAAAAAGTAAATAATGATTTAATCCGAGATGATAGAGGAGATATATTTTATTTTATATGTATGGCAACAGTCAAAATTTAATTATAAGGTGTCACCGTGCATGGCGTAATATCCGTCTCGATCTGTTTCGATTCTATCCAGGGCTGTATACCTACATACATATATCAAATTTCTTGCCGAAGCAATTGGATAATTTTAAAGGAAGTGGATGTTATAGAAAAATAAAGGAGAGAAGAATAATGTATCAATATAGCAAAATGATTTATAAGCATGTAATCATTGAACTATAACGTGTAGTTAAGTTTAAAGTTGCGAGAACTGTGAACGAACGTGGATAATCTTTATCACTTTCTTAACCATTAACTCCAACGTGTGGCCTCTTAAAACTATGAGAAATTTAATGCAACAACTCCGATCGGTATTATGTTCTGGTTCAATAACTACGAATCCTAATAAAGCAATTTTCTTTGCCCCCCTCCCCGCCATGTTCCCCTTTTCTCTTATTCAACGACTTCAATTTTCATCTTGGTCGTCTTGGCGGAAGTTCGGGACAAACTGAAATTTTTCTTATTAAAATAAAACCTATTAGAAAAAGGGGGGAGCGCAGCTTGCTGCGAAATATGTTTCAATATTTATAAAAGAAGTGAAGTGTGTAAAATAAAGTAATACAACCCTTGTCAAGCGAGGAGAAAACATCTGCTGGATTAATAAAGTGTACATCTTATGAAATATTTAAAATTGCTTTAAACGAATTGCCTCTAACACGGTTTTATGTTTTATTTTAAATTAAAATTGAAGGAAATAGAAAGTAGGACGCAGATATCTGGCATTAGGTATTATTATTATATAATAATGTGTGTTAAAAAGGAAATGTTGTAAAATAATACGGTCGTATCTGAACCAAGTTTAACGTAGGTACAATTAATCACAAAAAGCGCCCAGGATACCATATTAAATTAAAATCATTATTCAAACACAAATGTAACACTTCTATTTCGAGCAAAACGGTATTATACATCTCCCGGAGAATATGACAAAGTAAATTGGACTTTAGTAAACTTTTAAACAAAGACGTTCCTGATATAAATTGATATTTCAAGTTTACAAGTAGAATAATAACTCTTCCCATAGACACTTCAACCCTCTAATACCGCCCGTTTCATCAACCCCTTTGTACAGATCCCTTTAAAATCCTTCCATCTCGCCGAGAAAATTAAGCCGCGTCTTCTCTAAAAGACGGATAGATTTTTCTAATAAATTCAAACCTAAATTTAGATCTAAATTAGCCGCGAAACCAAACATTAGAAACGAGACGTAGTTAGTTTGCTGTTTTAAGCTTAGGGAATAGTTGGGAAATCTATTGTTTATTTTGAAAGCAACGGTTTTCGGAAAAGGCGTCAACGCCGAGGGCCAGTAAATTAACGCAGATTAGGATTAATCCTATAGTAACCAGTAACAACATTACACTACCAGCATTAGTTCCGGGAACAATTTTAAAATCTCTGTCTGCGCGAACTGAATTAGGTGCGAAAAAATGTATTAAGTCTTAGGCATTATTAACCACTTGAAAGACTTTGGAGCCACGCCAGGCATATCTATAACTGGCAGAAAATTAGTTTTCACCGGAGGAAAATCCATAAACACCCTCTTCTTCCGCAGCGACGTTGTTTCCAACGTAATCGAAATAGGAACGAGTTCTTTAAAAATATTATACGCCCTCTAGACCTGTTCTTTTTTATATCTCATTATACATTGGATTTTCGAGCGAAATTAGGTTTTATGTAGGTGATACGATCTTTAAAATATTACAGATTTCTATTATTCCGCGAATTCTCTCAGCATAGAGCATTAGAGTAAGAGGCAAGTTTCGTTCGTTCTCCTGACAGTTGATGCTAACACAAATTTTAACAGATTGGTTTTTAAGCCGTACTTACCCTCCACCACCGGGAAACGTAAACTCACAAAACCATTCATGTCATTTTATATAAAATATTTAAGGGTGGCGGGATTATAAGTTCTATCCAACATCCACCATCCACCACTCAACCTCCCTTTTACATCTCATCTCTCTCCCCGTTTTCGATCAACTCCTCTTCCCTGACGAATGTTTTAACAGTAGCCTGTTAAAATTTCTTTACACGTGGATCTGTTGAATTTAGTTTCGATACAGCGCTTCAAAAGTTTTATCATGAAGTTTAGCGCATTACCGGGCACATCCTGCTGTTTCAGAGTTGTGATAACACTGATAGGTAAAAGTACTCGGGCGAAGTTTTTGGTTTTCTTCCTGTTTCTGCGAGAAATTTGCCCTGTGTGGCTTGCTCATTTGAATCTATAATACATTCTTCCTCATTTTAACACGCGCTCGTGAAACCGCGGCGCTTTTCATACTCCAATTACCCTTTACGCTTTTTTTTGCCTCTCTTGAAAATCTTCGGATTACCAAAGTTGACGCATATTTTCCGTTAGTATTTACGTTCCATATTGAATTATCGATTACATAAACACGTTTTTTTCTACTTTAAAAGCTGCGAAAAAAGTTTCGATTCAATTTTCTCTCTCATTTTCTCATTTTATCTCGGTTATTCTATCTTATTATTATTATTATTATTTCTTTTTCGTAATTAATTCCTTCAGTATTTATAATTACGGGTTCGAATTAAATGAGACTCAAAATGGAGGTTATGTTGATGACCTTGAAAGAACAAGCTAGTTCTTTTCGTCGTTCGGTAAATACGGATGTGTACGTATGGTATAGACATACATACATACCATCTAGTTCTTCTATATCATTTTCTCTTACTCACGGCAAATATGCACGGAATAAAGCAGTTCTTTTACGACGTGACAACTGAGGTAACGACGACGGCTGTTACAAGATTTTAGAAGCTGGTTTAATTAAACTCCATTCTGTATAAAAATGCCTCACTTCCGTTAAATTACCTCGACAATAGATTGTATTAAATGTATTAAAGATGGTTTCGTTATGGCTACACAGGATGAACCGAAATTATGACGCAATGTTGGCGTGTTAATAAAAATTTAAATAAGCAATACGATACGTTTCCACGTTTTATTTTGCTTTGCACATACTGTTGGCCTCATTTCGAACTTTAGTTGCATTATAAGAGAATAGGTATGTACGGTGATATGCGAAGTGAGAGGTATGTGAATATAAATAAACATGATCGTTTTAAATTTAGTGCTGCATATCTTCGAAGGTCGCACACAATTCAACACTAATATCTATCTCATACATATAGGGGAAATATATAGGGACAATATAAAATGTATAATTTCTTAAAACAAAAACTAGTATATTCACATCTTGAAATACTAAAGACACATCCCAACGAAGATTGGGCTCCCGCTGAATACGCGAACAACAAACAATGCATATATGGTACATAGCTAGCGTACGTTGTTCAGAACGCAAGAGGTACGGTAGAAAAGGAGAAGCGAAACTCTATTTTGATTTAAAGCGAAATGCCAGAGGTAGTAATAATCACTCGTTCATTGCATGAAAGTCCCAGCATTTCGAATAGCATTGAATTGGAGCTTCCTTTTGGTTCTAGCTAGCTTTCACAGGGAGAGAGACGCATTCGTGTTTTCGTACATCGTGACCCTTGTTAGTTCAAGTTTTTCGAGATACATCCCACTAACGCCTGTTGGTTAGAAGGAGGAAGAGAGATATCATACATATAATAATAGCTTCCGGATTTTTTAACTCGTCACTATCGCAATTTTGCAATTGTGTAGATACATAGGTACATATGTAGGTGTGTGTGTACGTTCTTTTTTAGATGTCGCTCATTTCTATTCGATCGCAAATTAGGTCGTTAATACGGGCTACATGTTATTTTGGGAAAACAATCGAAATCTGATATAAAGTTTTCTTGAGTTATACGCAGATATAGGACCCTCACGTTTATTTAAAATTACTTGTTCGGTTGTCACGTTTTCCAGAAGTGGAGATAACAAAAATATTTCCTAGGAGCGCTCGCGTCGTTATTATTAAAGGAAAACAATATGTAATAATGAAAACAAAAGCACTTTGTCCAACGGATTCTACAGAGCTGCGTTCAATGTTATCGTAAAGAACAACGAATAACTTGTTATTTTTATTGAGACGCTATTACGGGGTTGTGACTGGTGTAAGACTTTTTTTCTAAGATGTAGATTGTAAACATCTGTTCCGCGAGTATTTACCCGATTTTACCGGCGGGAAATGATGTCGACAGATCTTCCTTATTGCTTTTCTCTTTAGATTAAATTAAATTATACAGGGTTCGTACGAATTTAAGTACAGACCACGCCTGACGAGTCCAATTATTTCATCGCGATCTGAAGAAAGTTCTTGGCCGAGAGAAAAGTGTCAAATACACCTTTCGAAAATCGGTTCGCTTTCGAGAAAACTTTTTTTTTTAATCTATTTACTTGCGGATTTAAACGTTGGAGGAAAAACTAGTCCTTCCTCTAACTCGGAGACTCTTGACTTAAACGGTTGCGTCCCTTTCTATTTGTTCGGTTCTAAAACTTTGATAATTTCACTTTTGTTTACCATAATTATTGCAGGGACGTTTGATGTGGGTAGCGTTTTAAGATTATAGATAAAACTCCGAAGAGATCCTTTTACGCACGATTGAAAAACAACAAAAAAACTTGCGCAATTTTAAAAGTTAATATCGAGAGATCTAACTTGCGAGATGCGAATGCGAGGAATAGAAAGAAGATCGATGTAATTCTTCAACAAAAGGAGCTCGGTATTTTCAAGTTTCGCTAATTAAGGAGGATCTTGTTATTTCGGAATGAAGGAGCCACTTTTATATTTAATGATCTCCGCCATAATATATGCAAGTCCTTAGTTTAATACTTTTTAAAAAAGTTTTCAAAGTACGGTTGAAACATTGCGTCTATTGTTAACGGCCGATCTACATGGAATAAATGCCGTCAAGAATATGCCAACATCAGCGACACCAATTTGTTACACAACTTATCCATAATAGATGGATTGAATCTGTATAAGTACTTGTATTACCCCGAACTAGTTCGGAACAAAACAAAACTTGTTCTCATTATACTAGTTTAATATAGCTGTTTAAAGAGCATAATTTGAACGTCGTATTATATAATACAGCATCATTATGATCGAGAGAGAAGATGCCAGAAAAAAGCGCCGAATCCCTTCGTAAGCTCCAGCTAGTTCAGTACTTGTTACAAGACTCTAGCACTTATGTATTCCCCAGCTGTGTTGCTGGCTGTAACGTCTATAACCTTCACGCAAAAGCAACGACGAGGGTGTATTTTCGATGTGAAATTTTAAGCTTGAGATGTGACATAGTATAGTAGCGAGGAAGAAAAAAATACGAAAAATTTCCTTTCCTTTAATAATTAATTTAACAAATTAGATTATAAATCAATTAGTTTGAGCCGGGCTAATAATCTTGTACTACGATACCGGTTTGAAGATTTTCAGATATGTGTCAAAAACAATTTGTCATGTACAACGGATATAAACTGAAATTTTAAGATTAATGATAGTCCAAGATACTGTGAACCGATGAGCAATGTCCACTGAAGGGTGAAACTGTGGCCTCGATAAAGGTTCGTCCCCTTTTTACCGACACTGAATACCCTGCCGTAAACAAAAGGAGGGGGAGGAGGGGGGATGGAAAGTTAGCTTAATTCTGATATCTCCGAAATTAGAAATTAAGAAAGTTTTGATATTAGTCAAATATGAAGGACGGTTCGTAATTTACACCGCAAAAAAACTTAATCTAATTTAAATTTAGTGTGTGGTGAGTGTTTTTCTTCTCTTTCATCATGCAAACGGTTAATGCCGGAGCTTAACACTGTCCTGCTCCAGAAATCGATAGAAGGGTCTCTAACGTTGACAACTCATTGACGACTGTATTATATTGTCGATAGCTTTTTTCCGGTTCAACACTTACGAGATGCTCGAAAACACTTTTTAAATAGTCACTTATAATGTCATAAAAATAGATGGGTTTTCTCATGAAACACTTCGTCTCCGCCGCACGAACGGGAGAAACTATTTAGGAAAAATATTGTATCGATGGGTTCTAAATATTTCTTCCCAATCGATTGCGAAATTCCGAAAGATTCCGAGAATGAAATCAGCCTACGCATAGATATCCTAGATCTACTTTAAATAATATTATTTACGATTCCTAATTATATACATACACATACAAGCTAATTAATGAAGGATGTTTTTCTTTTTCAGGATAAATTTTACCCTGTCGGCTGGTATCTCGCTAAGGACGACGTCATACACCGCAGTTTAGCAGCACATCAACACCACGACAAGAGGCTATCCCAGCCAAGTAAGTGATAAGGGACAAACAATATCTTGGCATACGATCTAAGATGGCTATATTATGTATGTATTCACATACTTCTGAATATTATATGAAGATCCTTACCTTTTCCGAGTACCTACATGTACACGAGATGATTACTAATGAAGACATTAAAGAAAACCGTTCCGGCGTGTTTTCAATTTAATACACTCTAGGTTAACGGATACCGTTAACCTAGAGTGTATTTAACATCGAATTTATGTATTTAAAACGTAACTAATAAATTCCGGGTTTCCGCTTCGCAAGAATTGCTCCAGAACTGGGTATTGCCGACAAAATAAAATTAGAATCAGGAATTTATGAATGCAGCAGGTACTTTGCCGCGTAAATTTCGTAAAATTGAAAATATATATAACGCGACACCAGGATACTGGAAACGTTGTATAGTAGATAGAAAAGAGCAAACGCTTCCAACATCATATTTTAAGCTTTTCTTTAATATTAAACTTTCAATATGTTGGCATCTTCATAGAAACACTTATATTATCAATATTGGCGCTGCCTGTACACATAAGGTTCCATGAAATCTGTCATAACTTTCTAAATATACTCGGCGGATGTTACATACCTTATTTATAAAAAAAAGGATGATTTTAAAATAATTTCCCTTTTTTGTGTGTTTGAGCAGCGGTTCAGTATTTATAGAAGGACCAAGATAACAATACCGATGTCGAGAGTTGGGAATAGAACAAATAGGTTTTTATAATTTTAAATAGACCCTTTTATCTCGGGAAGGTTGTATCCCTTCGCGCGTCGTGCGTCGTCTCTGTCTGTGCTGTACCTACATTATCAGTCGAAGCATTTTTAGTTTGGTTTAAGTGTGTATTCGATAAGTTCAAAAGACCGTGCTCAAAGATAAAGACTTCAAGGAGATTATTACTCCACACATGAATAGTGCCGAAAATTAGGAGGTATGTATCGGTACAGTTATCGACAAAAATTTCCTATCCGTCCCAGTTTATGTTAATTGGAAAAACAAAAATTCCCTCCCCCGTACACATAATCCCCTCGTTGGAAATGTGCAAATCGTATTAACTACAGTGAACTGGTTCCCGAGGACGACGACGAGGACGTTGTTAAAATAATAAGATTGATCCTTGCAAATTTCAATTAACTTTAGCATTGATTGTTATCTCTATAAGTAAAATATATATATAGATATACACATAAAGCCAACCCTCGGCTACGGCTAAGTTATTTTAGGTCGAAAAAATGCTTTTAAAAGTAAATGAAATTTTCGCACTCACTCTGTTTGAATAATCCGGTCTTATGACGGGGCCCCGGCGCCCATTTTACTTTAAATTTTAAACGATGCTTTATCATCAGATATTTAAAAAGCACGTTCAGGATTTTTCGAACGAGTAGGTATAGCTACGGGGTGCGTCCGAAAAGCCCGGATTACCGAAGTTTTACTGTATACACCCGTCCCCGTCCTTTAATCTAAACTCATTTTTCCGCTGCAGAGACTGGTTACATCCGTTATGGCATGATTGATAAATGTTTCTTATCACAACTGAGAATTTTACAGACTCGAAAACGCTAGACAATGTGTTAGTGACATTTCACGAAGGCGGGTTATATGTGTTTTATACATGGCCGGACTTGGCGTTGCCTGCAGCGCGACGTCAGGAACGAGTGTTACTACACCCTTTATGATATATAGGCATGTCAACCGGCCCAATAAATGAATTGTATCTTCTTTTTTCCCCGCGGTACGTTTAGTTTTACAATATAATCTCGAACGGAGAACTCGGCCGTATTCAAACATTTTCACCGGCAGCGAATTTAAGGACGGATACGTGTAAGTTGCAAATTGTCCAGGATATGAGATAACGATATGATTTATGCTGACGTACTGAAAAAGGAAAAAAATGGAGATACAAGAATAGAAAAACTTAATTCGCCGACAACGACACGTTTACGCGTGTGTAATCTTCGTTTTTATTAACGAGGGGGCCCGCAGAATTTAAGCGACAAATAATGGAAATTCCCTTGAAATTTCGTCACGTAACCTGCGTGAATCGCGGGAGCTTAACAGGGGTAAATACTTCAACGTACCATATACGATCACTCATAAATATAACGATTGTTTTCCTAATTAATAGCTAGCGTGTACATGACAAACAATGGCTTGTGCAAGATCTAGTTTGTGTCGTGATGTATGCGGAATCAAATAGACGCGATATGTGTAATATAAGTACGAACAGACACATCCGTTTACACATACACACTCACACAAGCGAGCTGTAAATATAAAACGCAAACGTTGCAATTTTTCACGGTGGAAATTAACCGGAGGACCGGTTTCATATTTTAAAAGATAAATTACGGTTTGATGCAGTGGATCATCGTCGTACATACGACGTGAACAGCTTATAGATAACCACTTGCGTGTCTACCAGACTGTATAGTCAGCTCTATATACAGTGTGTTTGGATATGTATTTGCTCAATATATTTGTATTTGTCGATAAAAAAGTATGCTTAAATCTACAGGTGTGTTTACTTAATCGCACACATTATCTATATCGTTGCGCAAGATATGTACAATATAACGTGACATCATTGTAGCACATATACAGTTAGTGAAATTGAAGCGGAAGCTAATACGTGAAGTAGAAATAAAATGATAAGTAACACAAGATGTGAGAGCATACATGACACTGTGGGCTGAGATATACGCAAGTTTTATACCCGGCTGTTCTAAGAAGCAAGGTAATTCTATATGGAAGAGGATTGGTTAGCTTCGTTTTAATTTAATACACTGTGTATGTATGTATGTATGTATCCATGTACATATACATATAGGTACATTCTAATACTAAGGCGATTATGTTTAAATCTCGTCAACCGTGCTATTGCAAGCCAGATATGTACTTCCTAGTTAATGGAGTAAGCCGGGAATATATAATGAGACAATTAAATTATTATCGCGCAAATTTCTATTTTAGGTAGAATCGAAATTATATTTTCGACTCGTACTGTATCTATGAACGCGATGATTTCGTTAAGAAGAAATCCTCACTAAAGAACACAACAATTTCCACATCACGTACAATGAAAGAAAAAAAAATTAAAATTAACACGTTTAATAAGCTTCGAACTAAGTTCATTGACATCCTAACATTGTACGCCTTCCGAAAACTCAATAATAAATCTATTATGAATCAAATTTGGTAACATCTGTTATGTTAGGATGAGCTACGGTGATTTTTAACAATGTTGATCGTACAATCGGGATTTCAACAAACAAAATATTTAAAGAAAACACATGTCAGAGATCATCTAAAACGATATATCCGCTCCTCAGCTCACTACTACTACTACCCTGCTCTCGGTAGGTGGCTAAATTGTAGGCATAATTTAGAAATATCCGAAATAAAAAACAGATGTTCCCATTCCACGAGATCTACGAGTTAACGAAGATCTAAATTGAGAGGAAATGGAGATGAATATGCTTCCCTCCAGTATACAATTCCATTTCCGTTCGAATCTATATACGAGGTGAATTTAAAATTGCCACGAAATTAATACATACAAACAAAAGTGGTAAAGGAATTACAATTTCCACATAAACACAACACTCATTCTTCTAGGATAGCATGAGTAATCGACGTTCGGCGTAACTGCAATCGTCTGCAATTGGATCATAAACATGCTGAATAATCAATACCCATATTCGAAAGCTTAAAGAATGTGTCATTTATTATTTTTAGTCCTCTTTGTTGTTATCGATAAAGACGACATTTAAATACAAAGAAAGTATCTCGATCTCTACACAATGAGAATTACGTCTGTTGCAAACTAACAACGCACAATAATGGCAATTAAAATGGAAACGATAAAAAACACGTTAAACGACGGAAATCGTCTGTCGTGCAGTTAGTGTTGCGCTACATATCGAAAACAATATCAACAGCCAGCCCTCTTCGATGTTACAGTGATGTCCGCAGGGCACAAGATAATTTTCAAATAACCCTCGTTAAAAGGCATGTAAAAAAAATACGATAGGAAAAGCTCCTGTGACGTTGAGATGTTGTCAAAACTTCCTGTTCACTCCCTCGCCCGCAGAAAACAAATTTCCACTCCAATTCGGCAACATAAAAAAAAACCTGCCAGGCTTTTCAATACGTGTATGTATGCTTATGCGTGCGCCCGTAAAATAAAATTTACAAACAAACAAAAGGAAGAAATATTCAGGCTTGGTGAAATCCTCGAGATTAAACGTGAAAAATTTAAAGGAATTCAACCGTGTTAAATGAACTGGACACATTCTCTCTTTAAAACGTTAATAACCGGAAGTTTTAACAATCACAAGAATGAAATTAATGTAGGCGAAAAGCACAACGCCTGTAATGAAATGATTTAACGTTTCAATTTAATTAATTTAGAGGTCTGACCGTAACAACAATACGAAACGCACTGCTAAAGTATATTTAAAGGGCAAATTGTTATAACACAATTTGACTCATGATGAACTTAATTGATCCTATGGAAACGCTTCAAAATAATTCTCCTTTATTTGTTTAGGAAGGAGATTCGTACCCACACAAAATCATTCCGGTTTTATCGAAATATTTTTGAGATGAAATCATCGTATGGCGGCAGTCAGTATAGGCTTTAAATCCTATGCAAAACAGATTAGCAAGATGAAACACGAGAAAATGAAGCAGCAGTGGTAGAATCTTTTATTGGATTTTAGATACAACGACAAAAGCGGACGTAGAATTTCTATATTCCGAAAAACGATTATAGTAACTAAAGGAGGATCAATTGTCCAGACGCTACTTTATCCTCTCGCTGTATAGAGTTTTGTTCAAACATAATACTAAAATTACTGCAGAAGAAGAATCCTCTACGATATCTTCTAGCGGATATACTTTTATATAATATAACTGGTAGAGATTTATATACCTTTATCTTATTTAGAAAAGAAATTGCTATATGAAGAGATCACTCGAAAACTTATACGAGAGGACTCCATTAAATTTATTTTGAACGTCTCTGTATACACGAGAAACCTCTTTACTACGCCTTAGGAGAGAGCAAAGCATTCAGTTTTATTAATAAGCGTTATTATTTTGTTTCGCCTAAAGGCGTTGACTTTAGATACGACCTTCTCTCGGAGCTAAAGAGATCAAAGTAAGCACGGATATACAACAATTCTCGCTCTAGGTTTTTATTCGCTATCGTATGGGAGTGCATAAAAAACGAAAACCCCGGTATGTTTACTGAGTGACCCCAATGTGATACATACTAATTTGGTGTCTTTTCTCGAATAAAACTCCAGCGGAATTTATAGCAGATTCACGGGGATTTATTGGAAAAAAGATCTTGTGTTAACATAACCTCTTCCCTCGCTTGGGAGATGGATTTCCCTGAATTTATCTTCCTTATCGGGTTTATAAAATTAGACGCGTCGAAATTATTATTATTATAATGTTCTCCTTATTAAACTTTGCGACGATAGTGTAAACGAGTTGTGGGTGTTACACTGCAATATAAAACAAAAGAAGGAAATTCAATTCCGTTTCCTGTTTTTTTTGTCTTGTTCCTAAAGCCTTATCATCGCTACAGGCATACTTATAAAAAATGAGGTTATTTAAATGATTCCCTTTCTAAAATTAATACTATAATAGTCGTATTGTTAATTAAAAACATTTTTCTACAACTTTGCGCACTCGGTTAACGACAACAAACGGAATACTGTTTGATTCGATTGCTAATGCGTTAACGCAATCATTTGAATGTAAACTGAATGCCTACCTTTCATGATTTCCAGATCCGTGTTTTTATGAACGCTCCGCTGCTTGACGTAACACGTTGAAAAGTGTATAAAATAATCAATGTCAATGTGTTGTCTTGTGTTTCGCTGTGCTGTATATTCAGTTGCTCCTTTTTTGTCATTAATAAAAGTGAAAGTTGATACGCTGTTAGGTGTAAAACGAACGGCAACGAGTAACAATTTTAAATCAGTCTACCATAAATATTTTCTATGTGGATCGATCGAATTATAAACTTATTACTGCTAAAAATATTTTCCCAACAATGTAGATTGTTAATAAAACTTTCTAATTAAACTTTATAAACGATATAATACCTCAATCCTAGATTTACGATATTAAATTACATACAAGAGACGAGATTTTATTGTAAAAATTCAAAAAAAAAAATGAAAATAATCCGCTTTTTATGTATTAAATAAGAAAATTTTTCAAGTCGGTATTGTTTTCTCTGGCGTTCCTCCTTTTTCAGCGTGAGTTTATTATGTTTTTACTTCACTTATCTCTATCCCTGTGGAAACTACGTATGAAACTTGTTTCCATATTTTACCAAGGTAAAACGACTTCTTATTTGTTCCCTTCAACGTTACTCGGAACTTTTTGCCAAGAGAAAACAACGTACGACCGGAGGAGGGAAAAAAGGCGGAACGTTAGAAACGAGAAAACGTATCTTTTGTGAAGATGTATTGACAAACTTTTTTAATACACTAATGCTCTTTTGATTGAGTCAAAACCTAAGTTTTCACGGTTAAAAGTGTAAGGATGGAGAACAAATATCGAAATAATAGCTTCAAGTTTACGCGAATGATGAATGATTTAGTAAATACTGTTAATAGTTAAAACATTTTTATTTTAAACAATTTATTTCTGAATCGATTCTGCCTCTCCTGACAAGTTAATGAACTTGTTGAAAATGGTGAATATATTTTTTCTCTCGCCTAGCATGTAGCGGCAAATCATTTGTCTACCGAAACTGACTGGCCAACGTAACGCTTTTCGACATGGTAGCAGTGAGAGAACAATACTCATTTCGCACTGTGGATCTATTTCAACCCCCTTTCACAAAATAAGAATACAAAGATACATTACTAATGCACCCTCTCGCTGGCTATTCAGTAAAAATATACATTTAAAAATAACACATTTCTTGTTTTTTTTTTATTATTAGTATCCTACTAGATTTGAACAACGCATCGTTCGGTTAATATGCTGAGCTGTATTTTGTAAAACACATCTGCTAGTATTATTCAATTTCAGTACGCGTACATGCATGTAAGGAATGATGATGAAACAGTACTTTAAAAAAGACACATTTTCTAAACATGTGTGTCCCCATCCCAACAGCTCCAATCACATCTTCTATCATAATGCGGACAACTGCATTTCTCATTCTTACTTGTTGATTACGATTGCGGCGTAAACATTTAAAACAAATTCGCACAGTGTATCCTGTATACTACAATAAATATCTGTTGCCAAGCATAAAATGAAATACAACCACTATATATACCTAACAGTAAAGTCAGATTGAAACAGGGGTGACAAATGCAAGCGAGCTATATGATAGATGTTGTCGCTGGGAAAGACGCCATGTAGAAAATGCGTCCTGGAAATGGGAAATTTTCAGTTATGGCTGGCGTGTTGCGGGAATGAGGTATAAAAGACGGTGGAACTTGCAAGAACGGTAGTGGTTGGAAAAATTGGATACCTGTAGATACACCGACACCCAATTTCGTACAAGAACCCTGTGTGTGTATGAAATTTATTAAAACACATACCGATTGCACTCCGAAACTCCACATTAGTATTACTACATATAAATTAGAGGTGTAATATTTTAAGTTTTGAATTATTACAACACTGCGGGGGTGTGTAAAATAGCAAGTCGCATTAAGGAGATGTGGTTGCGGAAGGTGGTGGAAGACGTAAGGGGGAACGCCTATTTGTGTGTGCATGTATATATAGAGGGTGAACGTGTGTCAGATGAAAGGGTTATTTAGCTAGATGATACACAAAGCTACGGAATAGCAAATTTAGTTACTTGAAAGAGGTTAGATCGTTGATAAGGAGTCGTAAGCAGACATTCGCAGACTAATGTTATTAGTATACAGATTCCAAATATCGGGCTTAATGGATTTGTTATGCTTCTAATGGCGTATCACTTAACAGACATCATAATATTATGCATAAGTTAAAAAGAGATTCAATTAAATTATGAATGAAACATTTGTTTGCACAACATAGCCGGAAAAGGCTGTACGGGGACTATACGGTTCTAGGACGCACATTTTTGAATAGAGGCAAGCGCAAAGTGTATAATGAAATGCAGCGGAGGTGCACCTAACAAAACCCATCCTGCTTAGAAAGCGTTTAAAATGCAAATAGGGTTCTTTATCTACGTTGACTATCTAGATATCTATATCTTTTTACTCTGCATAAACTGTTATCAATTCAAAATGGAATTATTTTAATCAAGTCCTCGGTATATATCCTCTTAATTAACTTTCTTTTTTGTTCGGGGTCCACGCAATAAGTAACAGGAAAGGACGAGGAAGGAGGAGAGAAAAAGAAAAAGAACGGAAAAGAAGAAGAAAATAAGGGGAGTAAAAAGGTACCATGGAAATGAGCGAATAATGTCGAGAAAGTTGACAAAGCTGATAAATTACTCTTGTCAGGGGCTATGGTGGTCCTTCTGAGATGCAAAGCGACGAGAGTTAAACAGATATAAAGACCTATTTCCATGCGAAATTGATGAATTTCAAAGGGACGTCATACATTTTTACATCTTAAAAATGAGCTTAAATGGAGTAAGACGAGACATTAGTTTCGATACAGAAATGTCAATACGATAACGGCTCGTTTGAACCTGTTGTTCTTTTCAATTATGTACAGTATCCGCTATGTTTCCTTTAGTAATAGCCCTCGGAGAGATTCTTGACCTATTTCCTACTAAAATCTAGTCTCCCGATCGTAGTGAATTTTTTATGCCGTCAGTAACTAATCCCAGAGACACGGCTATGCAAAGAAAACCTCCGTGTTTTATTCAACATCCGATGCAGTTTCGTAATAAAGAAAGAGTACGCGGTTACGCCGGATGGAGGGGAGAAGGACAGCATCTGCGTAATTAACGAAGAAACTATAACATCGTGAAAAAATGACACACATACTTTACGACGACGTTGTACTAATGAAGTCTGTAGCATCTGCGGTTTCCAATTTAAATAATAGGTTATAATTACATCGCCATAATGACCGGCTATAATTAACCCTATCGAAAGAAAAAAATACAAATAAATAAATAAGTGAAAGCGTTATTGAACCCGAAACACCAATGTATGTAATATGTAAACTCTAGAGCACAATGCTAGATTTAGGCAATAATAATCTCGACCATCATTCAAGGAAGCGGCAGAAACAACCACAGCCGGTATATATAACGTAGTTCTATGGTGTAAATGAGGTTGTCTTATCAGGCTAGGGGCAAATTCCGGTGTGACTGCGAATCAAGAATTACCCCATTCCGCATCGACGCCTTCCACAACGCCGCGACGCTCCGCACAGAGAGAGCGGCGACACAAGTACAGGCAACTGGTTTGGAAATGGCCCATGTTTGACTTCGGAAGCTTATTGTTAGATAAGTTTGTTTTAGTTTTCCATTATCACGCGCAAACTCTCTAAGACCTCCTCGCACACACATAAACTTGAACCGCCTCTCCTCTCCATCCTCCTCCGCTCCCTCCCCCCGCGCCCCCAAACCCTATTTTCTTATCTGTTAACGTCAGACTTAAGAAAAGGCCTTTTATTCGCGAAATTACGATGTTACTTATTGGGAGGATCGGAATTACCGTTTACGGATGATTCATAGCTTCCAATCTAATTCCAACTTCCTATCTCTAGTGCGGACAAATAGCATTTAATTTGTGGAATATAAATTTTATAATTAGGCCCCAATTCTTTTAACGAGTAACTCGTGTTTTATTGAGCTATCATCTCCAGTTTATTTTGACGTTTATATATTAGCAAAGCCTTCGCTACGATAACATGTAGTATATAAATTTGTACTCAGTATGCGTATATACAAATATAATGAGTTCGTCTACAATTCTCCGTATGTCATTCTATTTTTAGAATAGCATGCTACCGTCAGACCAAGTTCAGTCCCCTACTGACAAACACTTTATGGTCGTAAGCAAAGCCTAAGCAATCGTTTGTTTCGCTATTTTTCCTAACTAACAATGAAAAATTCATATCAGAACTGACGAATTGTGAGTACTAATTAAAGATACAGACTACATATCGATTATACGATAAAAGAAAACACGGGAAAATCGTAACAAATGACTCACGCCGTTCACGAAGCTTATGTAAATGAAATATTTGTTTTTTTCAATACGGATTTACGGCGAATATAGCACGTTATTAGGAATAATTACGTAACTTTTCTATACACACACACGAACACACACACACACATGATAAGAACGTATAACGAGATTAAGTCACCTCTGTACATTTAGCAAAATATTCTCCTGCTACGATCGTCCAAAATAGACTAGATAAGAAATATTGTTCAAGTTTTAGAAAACTATAACTGGCATCGATGCAAAAAGTGCGAAAACAAAAGGACCTGTCGTGCAGATTAATTCCTAGCGATTTTGGTCGTGCTTAATTCGTCGAAAAATAGCCAAAACATTGGAGACAAGCTGTAATAAGTTTAATGATGTAAAAAGAAGAACTTTCAAAAACTACTGTTAAACTAAGCGAAATAGATATATAGTCTCCAGGAGTTATAACAATAAAACAGAATAGAATAGTTTTGAATAAGTTGGACAAGTTTAATGTTTCAGAAAAAAGAGAAGAGGAGCGAAAGGGAGCGATAGAGATCGCGGAAAATTTGACAGTCGCCGAGACGGACGGCGTACGCGCTCTTATACAGGCCGTCTCCTTTTGAGCACGCCGAACTAAATTATAGCGAATAAATCGCGATGGTCACGTTAGGCGGCAAAGAAAACTCAAGGAGGGGTTGGAAATAGAGGTAAAAGAAATAGATGGTGTGAGCAGAAGGAAAGCGTACATCTCAGTAAATGATATCTGTTAGTAGTGGAATGCACGTGAGGAATTTGGCACTAGACGTCAGTCAGGGGCTGGCGTGGCTAGGTCCCGGCAACTTGCGATCAATAAAGTTACCGCCATGGGGGTGCGCAGATGTATACTTAACCGTAAGCACGCACCGTTGACTGGGCTAGCCCACGTTACCTTGTTCTGCCTGTGAAGCAGTCCTCGATATTCTGCATACACTTCCGATGGAATAGACCTTAGTGTTAGTCGACGGGAGAAGCAAGCACATGGCAGAAAAGTTTGTTGGTGTATCTCCCCCATATAACGGGTCATTCATACAGGCAGCGCCGGAGCCAACGCGGCAGAATAAAACGACAACATCCACTGACTATAACCGAGCAAGTTACGTATGCATAACGTGAAGATAACACTTGTAGCACCGCCGGTGTGGCGCATAAAATTCCAAAAGCATACACCTTGTTTTACGTAAGAGATAATTTGGTAGATCAGAAAAAAATATACACATACGTTTTGAACCCTAACCTAACACAATTTTTTTCGTCAATCAACCGAAACGAAAACCTTTAACGTAGCTTTTGTTTTTGTTTTTGGAAAAGTTGACTATTGAATATGTCGACGAGATTTTCGGGCAAAACACACAATTCGAAGACCTTCATTTGAAGCATCGGCCGCAAATCTGAATCGCCTTTCAAGACGTTCCCTGACCGTCACGCACGTACTTACACAGATATTTACAAACATGCCTCCATTCAAAATCGTGATCGTAAAGTTTGAATCGGTACCACGCGAGTTCAAAAATTCATCTGTATTATATCCGGTGATGAGCCAGAAGTGTGTAATCGAACTTTTAGTAAATAGCCAACTGGCGCGTAGCCAACAAATCTCGACATTGTACAACTAGTTAATTCTCGATTTAACGTAAATATTAGTCACGAATTTAAAGGAAACAACGACAAAATTTGGTAATCGTTACGTTAAAAAAAATGTTAAAAGACTCACCGTTGACACGCATCGATGACTGGGAGATATGAAGTCCAGACCACGTTCGCCATTTCCACCGAAGCATTGCTTGATGTTCTGCATGAATTTCCTTCGAATGGCCTTCAACGAGTAGACGCAGAGTGCTGAGTGGTTCGTTGGCTGGTTCGGATGTTGCGGATCACTGGCACTGAACACAGCAAATAAAACATCGTCTTGAGCAGTAATACCAAGAACCGAAGCCAATTCTGAACCCGCTTTCCCCACATAAGCCGCTTGCACTAAGTTATAATTTTTGTTGTTGCTCGAACTAGTCCCATCTCCTTGAACAACGTGAGTGCAGTCCATAGGAATCTCAGTGTAGGAATAGTAATTTTCGTCATCGTGGCAGACCCTAACTAATTTGCTGATGTACTGATTTTGAGATGTGGTATGCTTCATTTGCGTCGTCAGGAAGTAGCTGAAGCCTTCTGATGCGAAACCGTAAACGTATTTGATGACGTATCTCTCTCTTGCTAACGAATTGACGAACATTCTCGTTCCTGTTGTGACCGCCGTTTGTGCGATGTTGAACATTTTATCTTTGTCTAACGATCTACTACTGACTGCTGGTACTTCAGTCCTGTACAACGATTTACCAGAAAATGTCACACCCACGTACATGACTTGAGTTACGGGAGGATTTGGCGGCCCTGGTGCTATAAATGCAACCGTGGATGCTGTCGCGTCATTTGCTACGACAGCTTCTCGAACAATTTTGGCAGCATCGGAAATATTATGGAGATTTCTAACTGAGCATATGCCCTGAGATATGCTTCCACATGAGATCAAACGTGTAGTCGTATAGTCTATGACCAAAGCCTTATTTACGTTGTTGGTCAGTTTCTTTTTAGCGGAATTACATTCTAGAACTGAGCAATCTTCAGCGTCGTATTCGGGACCGGTTTTTTCTTCGATAACCAGGTCCAAGTCGGGGGAAAGTTGGTATAATCGATTAACAGCCCCGATATAAACTCGGCCGGTGTTCTTATCGACCACTAGATGATTGAACTCTTCGACTTCTGTGTTGGTCTCGTTGAACACCCGGATTATATCGCTGGAACCATTGGTGGATGTTATGGCCACGATGAGGACCACGAATAATCTCTCGAAAAGCCGCCTCATTGCGGGAGGGGCAATCCGGTAGCTCACGTCATTCGATCTGAAATTAGAGGAAGACTTGATTTGGATGAGCCTCTTTGCGGCCGCCAATATGATTGTATAGAACATGGTTACAACATTGAATTGGGATGATGCAACTATTTCGGCGGGTAGATGAGGCAAGCGAAAGTAAAGTTAGCATTTACTGAATTTAATTTAAAGCTAGGTTTTAATATATTAACGGTTAATTCTCGCTTGGCATTTCAGGAATTCATAGAGGGTATTCAATTAGATGCATATTTTCTGCGAATATACGAAAATTCTCTGCTAAGCCTTCTAGTTCGTTTGTTGACGTTACTGCCAAAGTACACAATCTCTCCTCAAATATTTTCGACGGCAAATTAGCGTAAGAATTCACAAATCATTTACAAGCCGTCGCTAACGCCTAAAAAAATTCTAAAATAAACACATCGTTAGGTCTTAGTCAAAGCAAACCGAAATTTTCTCCAGTTATAAAAGAAAAAAAAGGCGCGACGCGAGACGCTGCTGAATTGGGCAAAGTAGGAAGCATATTCCCCCCGCCCCCATGCCAAATTAATGTTTACCGATTGATACAAACGTTCCGCCGATAAATTGAGATTCCAACCGATTTTTTTTTTAATTAATGCAATTCAGTGTATCAAATTTTACGATATTAAGTTCGAAATATCTATAAATACGAATAAAAGCGGAAATACACTATTTCTTGGCAAGTTGCGAAAGCATATGTGCTGCACGAACTAGAACCAGATTAAATTTAGAAAAATAAACACGATTAATTTAATCGGTGACATGTATTAAATTAAAATAATTTTATTTATTCTTTTCTAATTAATTTACAAACTCCCACTTTTCTGTTAGCTTAACGAGTCCCCCTCGTTCTAAGAAATTTTTAAAAATCACGAATAAACGCCCTGAAACGGTGAAAATGTTGAAACGTTCATATTAAACGGTTCCAGTGAAATAGCGTAGTGTATGACTCATATGTTGGCATCTGTAAAATGCAAAAACTTCTTCTGCGCTTATTCTAACAGGTTTTCAACGTTTGCCATGTGAAGTGTAAACTCAGCGGCATTTAGCTTGTACGAACGGCCTTTAAAATAGTGTCTACGTATTGTGTACCCCTGGCGTCCTAAAAACGGTCAGTTTCGTTCGACGATACATCCAAAAATAAAAAAAAGTAACACTTAACACCGGATATGTCGAAATTATTCATAATATATCCATTCTAAGAAGGTAACATACACGGGTTTCATCATTTCTTTTGTTGAAAATTAGTATTACAGGCGTGCGTTACGTCGTAAGTATAGGACGCGGGCCACAGTGCAAGAAAAAATATAAATTACGTGACCACCAAAGTATTTGAACAATAAACGGTATTATTGTACATAAATTAAAAAAAAAATGATGAATCATTTTCTGATCATCGAGGAGAGACATCTATTGTTACCCCCAAGAACTATCGTCGAAATATGGATATAAACTGTTGCTTTTTTTTAGTTTTTTTTAATAATTTTAGCGCCCGTTCATTACACTAAATTTCGATATCAAATATGTAAAATCCAATTAAATAAAATAATTTCAGCCTCAGGCCAAATTCATCCAGGAAATATTTATCTGAGAGCTAAATTATTTTCAGCACATTAATAAAATGGTGTTAAATTGTTATATAAGGAAGAAATACAGACGGAAAGCCATATGGTTCAAAGCAACATGCGCTTTTTCGGCAGAGGACCTTTCAAAAGCATGCTTGTTATATTAGTGAGGTTATAAACTGGGATATACATACAAGGCAGTAAAGGCATGCGTTTTCTCAAGCAGGATCGGACTTGTTTAAAAGGCGAAAGCTAAGCCTTCATCTCGTGTTTATTATTTTTTCCAAACTACCTAAGTACTAGTAAAAAAATAATAATAAAATTAGTAAGGTGGTGGGTAAATTAAGTTCTAAATCTATGAACGTGTTTAATAGGATTGTTATTATTTTTTTAGAATGATTCTGATTCTTAAATAAAACATATTTACCTAAATTTAAAGGTACACAATCATCAAAACTGTTTGGAGATTAAATTAAAAAAGATGAGGAAATCACGGTAACCTGTGTCAACAAAACTAAATGATTCACGTCTATAACTTGTCCCTTATTATGATTTAAAGAGGAATTAAAATAAAAACACACGCTAAAAACACACAGAGAACACAAATATACAAAGCTTACTATGTTGTTCTAATTTGAAATAGCTTTTTTAAATCTAAAATCGTTGGAATGTCCTCTGGGAATACGCTATACGAAATTCGATGTCTATTTTACACACTTATGACAAACATAACATTGTATGTGCACTGTTTGCAGCCTGCAGCATTAACACTTTATAGGTTAGAATGTTTTTTGATGTAATTTTCTGGGTCGCGGCGTTATTTTCTAGGGGTTTCTTATTTGGTACCGTTCGCTATTCGGGTCCCTACACGATGAGACAGTTTATCTTTTGATAACATAAAATATGATTACGATACCGGTATTTTTAGCTTTAAGTTGTCTGTTACTTGCCGACGATATGAACCAAACTAACATCATTCGTAGAATGAACTTTGCTTGAAAACAGAATGTTACCCCACCCGTTCGGTGTACCCGCCACTGCGCAGGCCCACCTGTACTTACATGGGCGTACTATTTGAAACTTCCATTGATTTCTCTCAATATACATAAACTTATATGCGTCCCATACATTATGCTACGGCATTATTACATGCGACCTCTTAATAAACACAAATAGATTATTTAATCATTAACATCTACTTCAATATTTCATAGCACCCGCCACATCAATGAAATATTTAAACGTCTTAAAAAAATGATATTCTCCGAACGTTAACCGTTCCATGAGCGCACGTCATCCAACACGATAACTGTGTAACATTTAGGACTCGCTTACAAAGTCTGTTTCAAATCTGCCGCGAAAATTGAGTAGAGATGCCGGCCGGGTTCCTCCTTCGCAACAGCGTCGTCAAATATGTCTAAATATACTTAATTATTAGCTATTAGAAATGAATCGAATGTAATGACTCTGGTGCGTAAGCGGAATCAACCGTGCTCAATCGTAACGTTATAGAAGATAAAGCTCATTAAACTACATACATATGTAGCTTCTAGAGATGATACCACTATCTCATTGCGCCCATTGTTAAGTATGCATTGAATAAAATAAAGAATTAGGTAAAAAGATCCCGTATTTAGGGGTCATATGTCGAATTATAAACTAAATTTTCTATTCTATTAAATATTTCTCATAGATTAGCGTTATCTTGTTTAAACTTTACATGATGTGTTTACAAATCGTAAACACGATGTATTGGATTCATCAAAATAATCGAGAAACTGCTGATATAAATGTGCAGTACGCGTTGGACTAGTTTATTATCATTTCCTGTGGTAGATTAATAGGAAAGAAGAATCGCGTTCATAATAAAAGCGAACGATAAGCGAACATACTAGTACTGCGGTTTTGAATTGGTCGTCGATATGATAATTGTGTTGATAAGAATATTATAACTACCTATATACCTGTAAACATGATAATTTTTTAATCTGACGAAAGAAGAATATACCTAAAAGAATTGTTAATTAAGTGATCGCATACTAGACAAAACAAAGTCATATTACACGTCTCATTTCCTGTTGTTTTTAAAGACTCGTTATCGTTTCTATTTTAAGCGAAGAGATTCAAAACAGCACGAAAAATTTAGTATGATGTATGATTCAGTCAAGTTTCTCGTAATTTTGATAAGGAAGCAATTTTGTTTGCAAGGAATGACCGCAAGAACCAACACAAAGAACAAGAATGAAACAGCTTTACGAGAATTTTTGGAGGGCTCGCAGAGGATGTCATACCTATCCTGAACCTCAACGAAGAAATTCCAAAAACTGAATGAAGTAGTATTTGGTCCAAATCTTGAAGCTTGTTTCGATGATATACAATTCCTACTCGGCAATTCTCGGTGACATGAATGATCGATTAAAACACGATCACTATCAGGACGAACTATTTTAATTAGAAGAAAAAAACAACACGACGAATCTAGACGGAAATATAAAAAAAATAAATTTCCAGAGTTGAATGTTTGCAGAAACTTCAACGCAAATTATACCTCTTTAAGTTGTGTTTCTGGATTAGACATTAGGTATTTTAAAAGGCAGTTGAAGGTGCTCGGAATCCGCTTCAACAGTTTTAATTAAATATTTTCACTTTTCCCCATTTTAGGTATTTCACTTGAGATGTTGTTACGCCATATCGTGAGAGTTAGACGCCTTACGCAACATAAATAACGTTTGTCTCTCGCGAGAGAATGTATAAGTTTTTTTTCTTTTCCCTTTTGTTAAAAGAAAAGGAGCTGTGGAAATGCGAGAAACACAGGTTAAGAGGAAGAATACAAAAATAAAAAAACACACGAAGATATATGTATATACACGTTGTAGGTAGCATTCAGTAGTTCCTTTTTCATAGGCATACCTAGGTATACATCAGAAAAAATTATACAGGACATAAAAGAGAAATACGAAAATTAAATGCTCGCGAATAATTTGTGCCGCTACTTCTACTTCATTGTATACAACATGTGAATAGACGTATAAAAGAGATTCTTAGTGGAACCAGTATTGCACAAGTTCTTGTATGTGCCACATACCTTTTTTTGATTTCCATCAACGCGAATGCTATGGCACAGGAAAAAAAAATAAAACAACTAAACACAATTTAACAAGCTCCTATATACGCTATTAGAGATGTGCTGTTACGCAATGAAGTAATGACGTAATGAAGTGATAAAATTGCTAATTAACTAATTATGTAATAATGCCACGTGTGAATGGAGATTTAAATTAGATTATGCAGCCGGGGCGTTAGGACGCCGTAAAAATTGTTACGAGACATTAATAACGAAAATCTCGTTAATATCTCTTAAACATTTAAAATCTGTACTCAACGCTGTAATAGTACATTTAGAAACAAAACTTTGGTCTATGAGAATCTCTCGGATTATTTAGAAATGAACGGCTGACTTTATATAATCGTAATATTCGTAGAAACAAAGTTAAGAATCCGTTAGAACCGCCTAATATGATGTATTTCCGAAGTTAGGTATCAATTAAACCAGCTATGTAGCTGGTGCGATATCTAGATCATAAGATATATGAGTTTTTATAACACATATGGGTATTTAAGAAGTTTGTCTGCTCTGTCTAAATACTAATCGTCTCGAAAATGTTGCCCTTTTATCTCTCTCGTATTTGTTATTATTACCGGGGACTGTTAGAATTTAAAATTAGTAATGCAGATGTGGAAGAAGGACGTTTAGAAGTTGAAAATTATTTGCCGACGTTGTCGAAGATCTTCGATTCCTCGGATATTAAAGATTTTATTAAAGGTTACTCTTATCTCGCAGCTTCCTGCGCGAGAGAATGAGAGGGAATCATTCGTAAATTTGTATGTATTTACCATTCACTCCCCGATTTGTCAGCTCTTTACTATCCGACATTCCATTGCTATTACCTACTTATAAAATCTTGTGTATATTTTATTTCGCTTATTTTCTTTTTTTTCTTTCGAGATACGATATTTACGCATATTTTAATATGAAACCGTATAGCCTTTAATTACATTGTCGAGATTCCAACATCTTACAACCGAGACGTAGAAATGAGTTTCCTATTTTGCAACGTACCTATAGATACGCTATAAAATTGGATATTTACAAAGTAGTTATGTTTAATTTTATTCACAAACGAAATGATATTTATTGCACTCTTAATTCGAAGGAAATTGCACGTAGAATGCTTCAGCTGCTCTAGCGTTGATGATATAACGATCAATAATAATAAAATGTAACATTAGGAGTCTGTCATCTTGCCAAATTTTGCTTCACCGGCTTCTTATTTCCTTCACAGTACCAATCTAATTCTTGCGAGCTTGTCGGTATTCACGACAAAAGATATGGAGCGCGCAATTCTTCTATAGCAGTCTCGAGCTTCAATTAGGATGTTGAGGATAACAATTATTTAATATAGGCCTACACAGATGACTTTAATAACCTAGAGAACGGGAGGAAGGTGACCTTTTCGCCAAGAATTTAACGCGAATGGAATCAATGAATAGAGCTGATATAATTGTTTTTAAAACAATATAGAACTATGCTCGCTTTTATGTTTAATATGATTCTTTATTAAACAGCACCTGCGATAAAGAAGCGTAAAATAGAAAAGAAATGTACTGTTTCGTTTCGAAGAAGATCCAACGGAAAATTACCGCTAAATCTGATGATCTTTTTGGCGATCTAGGCCTCATCAATTTTAATTAGAATTGAGAATTCTTGCCTAGAACAATATTCTTCCTCCCTGTATATATGTATGTATGTAAGTATAAGTATAATCTGTAATATACGCCGCTAATATATCTGCACCCACCCGAAATATTTCCGCGAACCGATGCGTATTAGAACAACAACCCTTACATTGTTTCTGATAACAGATCAATTGTTATAAGGGTAATTGAGTTGGCTGCTCGAAAGCCACATACGTATTTTCGAGGTAATATATCTTTTACACATATCGGGGGAATATCTAAGGGGGATATTTACTTTAGAAATTGTAACCCGTGCGGTGTTAAAGAGGAATTTCCCAGAATATGACTTAGGTCGGTTCTAAATTAATTGGGATTATTGACGTTTGACTTGCCTGTATCCCCACCTTAAAAGGCCCGACGATTTCTAAAGTATTTTTCGAAATTAAAATCGAAAATTGCAATCGAGAATTACTCAATTGATTTGCTGAATTCGGGGATAACTTTTTCTGGGGGATATTAAAAGTAGCTTAGATTTTTTTGCTAAAGTCACGTACGCCATGATGGGTCTTTAGGTATAAAAGGCAGGCCAATCAATGCACTGAAATCAGTTCAGGTTTGTTAATTAAACTAATTAATTCGCGAAGGAGTGAAGTTGTGCTACAAATATATAATACAAGTATACAAGGTAAATATTTGTTTATATACGTATATATATATATTATTTAATTAAATTTGTACTATATTTTTCAGTAATCTAAGATGTTGGAGTTGTATTTCGTACTATCTCTGATAGACCCAAGTTTCATTGCATGTTTTAGATAAATAATGCTTCACGTTGATATAAATATATAAACAAGTTTTAATTGTGTGTTTGCTAGTTAACGTTTAACTACATCAATTTCTTCTAAAAAAAAATGTACAGCCTCAGTGTAGTCCCGGGTCTGACTTTAGACTACCTCGGTAGGGTGAGTGTTTACATTAATTTTATTAATCCATTTTAAAACCTAATTCGATTAAAAATACGATTCAAATTGTAATTGAAAAAAATACAACCGCAATCGTAGCACGAGCTACCTATACACACATACATGAATGTTTTATTGAATTTTCCTAACGCAATAAATATCTTCTTTAATAACATCAATTCAATTTACTAAAATGAATGTGTATCATAAATATAAAACCCCCGCAACGAGTGCGAGTGTATTATATGATATAAAATTACCAAAATTTAACATTGTGGTTTATATTTCCGCGGTGAAACCCGCTGTTTCAGTTGGGGGATATTGAAGAGGACCTACCCTTGAGATCTGGATCGACACGACCTTCGAGAGTAAATATCCTTCAAGTTTAAATTAAAATATAATTCTTAATGTTTTTATTTCTAGGATGCTGAAGCGATTACATCTATTGTAAGTTGCTAACTAGCATTTAGTTTAATTTAATCTTTAAATTTTTCACAGCACGACGATGCCCAAACGGAGAAACGGATGATCCCGCGGGGGTTCAGGGTATCCCCGACTATTTTGAACCGTGCATGTTCCCCGAATTAATTCGCTAATATTTCAGGGAGGTGCATTGAGCCACACATCCCATCGACGCGAAAATATTACCGAGCCTGAACCGGAGGATAATCAAAGCGGTGACAATTCGGATGGAGAAGGAAATTTTGATTTGAAGCATCAGACTCGGCACGAGCAGAATCGCGGAATTGCACGAATTTGCCACGCGATTCGCACATGGTTCCTCAGACTAGTAAGATATCTCAATTATAATCTTGTAATTTATCTAATTCTGTTGGTAATCGTTGACAGTTTCGACGGAGATCGAATATCCGCCAGGTATAATTTTTTCTTTATCATTTTCCTTTAATGTTAGGTGCGTGGAATGCTTCATTCTTTACGTTTTCCAAGTCGGCTCCCTCACAGACTAAGATATTAAAAATGGGGAAAGCATGTACGAATATTACATTCGCATTCCATATATCCAAACATTAAATACCATCACACCTGTATTACCTGTATATTAAATGCCTCCACTTTTATTGTTGTTTACAGAGTGACGATGAAACCACCTTGGATGTGGCGACAAAAGTTTCGGCTTTCAGGGTGAGCTAATTTTTCTCCCGTTTTTTACGACATATCCTCATGTATCTGAATCTTGCAGATGTATTCTATGGATTCGCCCGATATTCATTGCATTTAATTTATCAATCGATATTGTTCTTTTTGCTGGGAGTGTTACCTTAATTAATTTGGTTAAGTTAATCTAGTTTTATTTATATCAAAAATAAAGCTCGTCAAAGTAACTGTGATACACAACGAATAGTAGAGATCTGGGTTTGAGGATGTTACTTCAAATCTAGGTCGTAGAATTAGAATTAAGTTATAATTTTAGTTTGTAATTTAAAATTTATATGAAGAGAGCTACCACGACAATGTTCCATAATAGATACAATAATAACCCGTCATGTTATCAAATGAATATACAAATATATAAGTAATAATAGATACGATGTGAGATCGACCTGTCTTTATTTGTAAAGAATTGCTCCTAATACACACACCGAAGCGTACCTACATAGACAACATCAAAATCAATATTAATATAAGTAATATATAATGCCCCGGAAATTCTGAGTGTTTTTAAGAACTCCTGGGAGCTATAAATATAACTAAGCTCTATGTCACGATGATGCAATTCAGTGCAGTTATTAAATATCAATAATTCCTCTATCTCTCGTATTCCACCGAGGAAAAATGGAAGCGATTTTCTTTCTGTTTCATGTTAAGTGAATGTCCGTACGTATTAAAGCACTATTTAATATCAAACCGGGTTGGCAGTCGTTAAAACGGGAAGAAAAAAAGAGGAGGGAACGAGAAGAGATGATTGAAATAAACTAGAGAAAACAAGAGACATAAAAATGTATTGACAATAAACGCGAATAACTTCGACAACATTCAGGGGACGATATAACTTAGATGTTTTCCGAATTATTGGAACTAACAGCCTCAGGTGTTCAGAAAACCTTCCGCTGGGGAAAATTACTAATCGATAGCCCATTCCCATGGCTTTCATTGCATTCACCACCTTCGCATCATAATACCCAAAACTCGGTTGCACTTAAACGGAGCAAATATGTCACCTCCTTTTGCGCCCGTGTCTAAACTTGGAAACCACATATATCCGAACGTTAGTCTGGCAAGTTCCTCGCAGATGTGATAATAAAATTTTAGCGGTAAAGGGAAGTTGGAAGGTACTCGTATGGAGGATTCGCATTAATTGTTAAATATGCCTAACAATCATATATTGTGCACCCTGTATAAAACGCTGTACACTCGTTCTTTATTAGATGTCATAACAGCTTTAAATTTTACGATAAGCTGTTTCGGAGTTGGCATGTGTTTTTGTAAAATTAAACGGCTACTAGATTACGTGGCGTAAAATAGGTCGCACTTATTGCAAGAACTTTTTTAACGTTTACAGGCGATAGTAAAGTTTATTTCTAACCGGGTAGTTAATTTTTTACCCCCGGCCTGTTCATTCTAAAATTTTAATGCCATACTTGCGGCGCTGTATACCTACAAGCGGTTATTTTGTACAATATCAAACCGATCAGACCCCGTTTTGTAATGCTTAAACATATTCGTCTGTTTCCCAATATAAAGTCTAATCCCTAACTATACTATTTTATCACGTAAAATCAACAACGCAAGCAAATAACGCGGCTGTTATTGGTGTTTACGCTTCAAAACGAGGTTTTCCTGACGAATTAATTTGTTTATTTTTGCTAGGTGTAAAAATGATTAATATTAATTTAGTATCGGGATTATTTTGAATTTGAATAAATTTAATCGATACATTTTAGGAGGCGACCTCTATTATTGGGGGATTTCGAATGAATCTAGCAGGTTGCTGTAACATAGGAATCTGTATCGCTAGAAACTTTCTCATTGACTAGTTAGGCGAGTAATTCGTAGGTGGGGCCAGATTTAGTAATAATAATAATTTGTGGTATTTAAATTTAATTTTAAAATTTATTAAATTCATAGTTTAATAAAAAATCCCAATCTTTACTAATCTTGCTTGGTAACCTATAATGTAATATAATATTACGTAATATATTTAAAAGCAACACAACGTTGTTGATAAAATTAGTATAAACGTAAATTTTGCGATAACAATATAACAAAGCGTAGTTGTACGAGAGCAAGCAGAGTGTTATGGTGTGATTGTGTTTTCATAATTTATTCAGGTAAGTACCTACGGAAATTTCCAAAAATATTACTATTAGTACATTGAGTTGCCTACATATTTAGATCCTACAAGCAATAAATTCAAATTTTCCCCCCATATTTAACTTGATTACCCGGTAAAAATATCATCCACTCTCCATTAAATTTTACAGCAATACGTTAGTTTTAATGGCACAACTCCTTTCACGATATTTTTGATACCTACCCTAAACGTTGATGACTTGTTTGTTTCGCGGATAAATGCAGGACCTCATCTTTTTAAACGATTTCCTGTATGATTTTCATTTACATAACGGCAGATACAACGAAATATTTTAAAATCCATTCGTCGCAATAATTTCAGCTCAACTGAAAATCGCATTTCCCGGCGTTAATGGTCGAAACTGCGATCTAATAAATATTAATGTAGCCAATGTCACTCGCTGATTTAATATCGTGAGTTATTTGCCTATTTGCACCCGTATTTTATCGGCGTAATTTAGCTATGCATCATGATATATATTAACTATTTTTTTTACATTTCTAGCGCACGCAGAGTTACGTCGGAGGAAGCAATTTTTGTTTTTATTAGGAGTAGGTATTATTTTTATTTTGGGAAAGCTTCGTAGGTATCTACATGAAAATAAGCCGAATACCTGTGTCACGTCGTGAAATTTCCGCTGAAAAACAACATTGTCGGTTGTTGTGGGCCTTTGAAAGATGTTTTCAATGGAATGCTAAAAGGAAGGTACTCGTCTTGCTTTAATAAAACGCTGAAAGAGGAGTTTGTTAGAAATATCCGCATCACTACGCCAGAAATTGGGAACAAACGCGAAGATGTTTATATTCAGAAAATAACGATCAGATCGATGTCTATACGAAGAATTTTAACTAGAAGCGGTGCGAATATCTTACAAATCTACACTGATGAATGTAAATCTATTTTTTAATGTAATAATTCATTTAAATTGACAATAAATATTATTGTATTCGTCTACAATGTTGTATTCAATGGCGCCTTGTTTCGCTCAAGAAGTACGGCCGCAGATTGGTTAACAGGCTGAACCTGACCGTCGCGTTAGAGCTTCATATATCCTCTAGGTAGTCTCTGTACCCGCTACTACATTAACCCGACTCCGTTCGTAGCAGGTGGTTCTATTTCCTGCCCAGTTCGCGCTCCGTGGTCTCTCCAACACACAAGTTTAGCTCTCGTGTGTTTGATTTTAAAACTACTACACTACGATCGTCCAAAGTTGAATGCCCTAATAGTGTTAAAAACTCTTGTTTTATTCTATTCTAACATTGTGTAGTTTGATCTTAATCGTAAATAATAATCAATGTGAGATTGCGACTCGATATACACACGTACGAAACAAAGTACGGGAACTAACGCGAACTTGAAAAAATTCTTATTTTTAAGAGTATTGTGGAGTTGGAATTTTTCAAAAAAGGCCCCTGCGATATGATCCGGTATCACTACTTCCTGGTTTGTTAAAGTCCTCCAGCGTCGAAATAAATAAATAAATTTATAAATAAATAGATAAATACAAGGTGAGTGTCTTTATGTATCTACCTAAGTATATAAGTATCTATACATATATCTAAGTAGATATAGGTACATTACCTACCTATTCCTATTTTTTTTTATTTTTAAACATCAGCTTGATAGGGAAGTCATTTTTTGTGTAGATTGAGGATTGCACGTGGGTTTATGTGTTTGTTTATTTATTTATTTACTGCGAGGCTCGCCATTTTCCCAAAATTTTTTGACGAATTTCTCAGATCGATCGGTGATTTCAATGCTCTCAACTTTATCGAATACGACAATAATAAAGAGATATTCTGCGGATATTTCTTCATTAGGCCGGTGGATAATCTCTGTATTAATTTATTTTTAATACGTAATAAAACTGGCGAAAATTGCGCATGCCAAGAAAACTTTTTTTTGTTTTTATGCAGCATAGTCCAGTTAATTAAAAAAGGGTAAACAATTAATTTCGTTTCTTCCCCTCCTTCGAGTTGCTACTTTTTCAATATGATTTTTTAGAAATTAATTGTCGTATAACTTTTTTTCTTCTTCCGTTTTCCTTCACAATTAGCTGCCGCATAATAATTCCTTCTGCCGTAAATGATAAGGGAGAGAATTTTATTTCATTCGCCGAGCGGCGATGGTATTACCTGAGGGTTGTTGCTTTAGAGGCACCAGCAGTAAAACATATTACCTCTAAATTATAATTTTATACATCGTAAATGTCAGTTGCAAAAATATTTAGGGATTATATGTATATACGCACGTTGTTTGTAAGAGCCTATAACTTTTAATTAATTTATTATGTATTATACCTACATATACATTTTATATTAGGTACCTATATACCTAGATGTATGTATGTATGTTTTGTTCTAAACAGTAATAAGACAGGAGGAAGTTAATATCCAATTACACCGAGAAAAACAATATTAATGTGAGAAAAACAACGAGCGGATATCTATATTACATACGTATGTAATTGACAATCTTTGATATATTACTTGCTATAAATAGCCTTCCAAAAAAATCTCTATTTCTAATTATATGGTCCGAGTATCTCGAATCCGTACTCCTTATATTACCTGAAATATTGACGAACATACGATCTGATCTGCCGATAGATAGGTAAATTATAATCATTTCAAACGGCCATTAACAGTTATGTTTTTCGATAAAGGAACAACCAACAAAGAAACGAATCTATAACGACTATAATTCAATGTCGTATCACTAAGCAAATTATAAATTATACTAAGCCATGACAGTAATGTCAAAGCTTTCTAGCAGTCTTTAAAATGTAGGCGTCTCTTATGCTTCATACTCGATCCTATATGTATGGTAGCAATTAATTTATTTTCTAGATTAATAACAGCCTGGAAGATATTTCAATCGCCCTACACTATAAAAGATTGCGTAAAATTTTCGACACATTTATCAGATCAAACCAAAAAGAAAAAATCAAATCCAATAGTAGTGAGTCGACTAAAACGCAATTGTCCATTCAGCTCTAAAGCGTTTACGAATTCTACATCCATACAATGCTTATGAATCTGTTAATTTTCTCACGTATATTACTAGAATCGCTCGTATATGTACAATAGCATTCGACGGTGACCTAACCGCACAAATATCTCTACATAAGTGTATAAAAAAATACGATTTCGATTCGATACTATTCGAATTACGATTTTTACTTACCTACGCTAGTGTGCGCCGGGCTTTAAACGCGATTATCTCCAAGAAACTTGAAAAATCATCAGCGTATCACATTTGAATATGCTAATGTAATAGTTTCCCCCTTTCGAAACAAATACGTTCAAACTCGGGAGCAATTATTTTAATTATGGAAACGCTTACGCGAGAGGAGGGTGTACAGCGAATAATAAGGTAAAATATTCAAGATATCACGAGTTTCATCGCTTATACATATAAGCCTCCCATTCCATGCTTATAAAAAAGATTAATAATTTGTCTCTTCATAGACCAGCATCATCAAAAACAAAATTAAGCGAAACACATTGTAGGTACATATATTCGATTACGATTTGCTAGAAGCGTTCAGATGAGTGAATAATGCATCCGGTACTTGAACTGAAGCTTGGCAATTTTTTCGCTGACATCGAAATTTACGCACAATAATTATTATTAGCGGAAATTCTCAGGGATACCAGCTTTGTTTATCGTCCAATCGTAGTTATGCATATTAGGTTAATTCCATAATTTGCTCAGATACAGTAGATTCTCGATTAACCGAGCCTGATTTCTATGTTCATTTAAATCAGCCCCCACAACACATCTTGAATCTAACCTTCAAGCTGTGTTTCTTTCGTAGGAAGCATTTTTCCCTCAGCTTGATAATAATTTGCCCTTGTTACTTTATCCCAGGCCGTCGCGTGGGACCGGCAAAAACACAAGATAAAAGGACCACTAATAGGCGCACCATCCGGGGGGCTGTAGATAAAACGAGCGAGAAACAAAATATTACGCCACAGCTTTATAAAATATCTTTCACATTACCGAATGTATCAATCAAAATAATGATTCTCGCTTTGGATGTGTCCAATAATACAATGTTAGCCGCAACGTGTAGTTCGCTAATCACCTTATAATCTCTTGTTATTCGTCATTTTATGTGGGCTGCAACAAGTTCAATTAGATTGATTTTTTATCTGTATACGCAATTTCGGTAAAATCCGTGGGTGTTAGAAGTTATACAATTATGTTCTCTTCTTATTTTAGGCGTGCGAATTAATTGGAAAATTTAATCAGAACGGAGAAGACGGCAGTACCTACAAGAAAACAATGGAATGCTTCTGTACGAAACCGAGAACTATCCATTGCAAAATCATATTACTCGACGAGCAAGAATTGATTCACGAAATACAGGTCAGTATAGTTATTATTTTATCTTGTATGTCTCCGGACACATGTTGTATTCTCACGGTGATTAGATTAGAGAAATTTTGATCTGTTATTTCCGGACAACTTATCCTGCACTGCTGATGATATCAAGGGACGATAATCCTTTAGAATTCTATTTTTAAGAAAAACGCCGCGAAAATAATCTGCTTAGTGAGGTTTAAACATTGTAATTGTACAAGTCAAGTTCTTACGCGTTGAAATGTATTTTACGGATTCTATACTCGTAGCAGGCTGCATGCATACAATTCTATGAACTACCGGATAATAGCTGCGTTCGACACTGAAAGCGCGTGGACAACTTTTTTTTCTAGTCGGCATTATACAAATTTAATACGGCGTCTTTAAAATTTCCATCCCTTTGTGTAAATGTAACAAGATATAAAACGTAGCAGAACATCTTGTTCTTGATGGAATAGTTCAAGCACACACAAGCCTTTAGGGTTGGTAAACATAAAAAAGCTCTTACTCTAAGGGTAAGCTTTTCCGGGAGCTGCCCCTTACCCCGATACGTTTTATTGACTACTGCTCGTGACATTTGTAATATTGCTTAGCCAAAAACAAGGAAATGAATTTCCAATTGAATAGGCCAAGTTACACGGGGAGCTCTGCGGGGTTATTTGAAGTACCGAAAAACACGGTATAAGGACACAATAAACCTTTAAGTTCTTTCGTTCGTTGTTGTATACATATGCGCGTGCCCAAGGGTGGCTGTCAACAATAGCCGCTTGAATCGCGGGAGGTGAATATGAAGCGTTAGATTACCGAAACAGAATTCCGTAGGCGTACTTCCCCAAAATCTTAGTAGAAAATCTAGCGCATAATTCACGGTAATTTTGACAAATTGGCTCTGAAGGATTTGTCATAACTCGTACAAATAAGTTTTGGACGAACGGTGTATGTATACCTACATATTTACAAGCGTATTATAATACTGCCATCGCATACATGCATAAGTCGTTTTTATTTTAAAGTCATATCACGATCTGTTTCGACAATGTAGTTTTTCTTGAAACATCATATGGGCTTGGCGTTATTCAAACTAACGCGTGCTGGGATATACAAAATACTGTATTATGGCCACTGTCATATGCCGCATAATTCTCTACTATACAGTGTCTATTAGCAAAATTAAATAAATTCGGAAATAAATAAATGTAAGGTAATTTTAGTTGCGGATTTTTATCAACCCATACTAACTTTCTTACTTTATCTTTAAACTTCAAACTGTCTCAAAAATATTAAGCATCTTAGAATGGTCGAAATGTGGAAGATTGTGTTGGAATCTGGTACAATTAGTTGGAATGCGTTCGAAATATGTTATATACTGGGGCATTGTGCTGGAACGTGGTGCAATGTGAATCTATCGAAATGTCTTGAATTGTTCACAGTTCAAAACCTTGCAAAACAGGCCAACACATTCGGGTGGTACACGCTGTATACACTGGGGGGAAACACATTTGTACACTGTGGAGGTAATTTAAAAGAACTGCCGAGTTTTTTTAAACGGTTAGTTTAGTTTGAGCTATTTTTTTTGTGAGTGATGTTGCCCATTTTCAATTAGGAACCCATCTACGTCCGTAGAACTCATTAAGTATCCGGAGGTCCGTACCTTACACACAACAGATTGCCAATGAATATTAATAGAGTCGTGAACATGCGAATAAAAAAAAATAAATCGCCTTATATATCCTTTTCCTGTCAATCGTTCCTAACAATCATTTGATTTCATTGTTACGATTGAATCCAGTAAACTGTGGAATAATTTTATAAAACGGCTGTGTAATTGTGAATCTGCACACAAGCTACATCAAAAAAACATACACATGATGGGGGGAAAAAAGCGGGAAACAGTAGAATATGGATCTTCTTTCAGAGCAGAATTTTATTTGTAATCTGAATAAAGGACGCGAAAAAGGGAGCGCTCTCGAGTTAAATTAAAAATTTCCTCTCTATATACATCGCGCGGCAATAATAATACTGTTTGAATGCGATTGAACATATATTTTTCGAGGCTAATCGAAAACAAGGATGAAAATTGATAACTGAACGTCTGAAAGTGATATTAAACGTATGGTTATAATTTTTATGCATCATTGTAATCTGAATGGATACCACGCCCTGTTTAACGAACAATGGAATAATATATTCGGAGAAATATAAAATTTACATATACAATATCCACAAATCTACCGTTCGTGTATTAATGATATAATTTGAATCTAATGAATATGTTCTTAACGACATGACAAATGTAAAGCTCCCGTTTGCGCTTTGATCAATCCGAATTAAAATTTTGTCAAAACCCATACAAACATTGCTTTACCGATACTTATTCATAGCATTGTATATTACGTAGTCTGACGGTGACGGTAGCAGACTCCGTCCGATCAGATAATTCAACTGTCGCTTTATTACGAGATAATTTTTTTTATTTTACTTTTAAACTGCATTTGCGTCATTTCAAATTGCATCTAGATTCTATTATACTTTCTATATCGTTCACAATAAGGTAATATTGATCGTTCGTGTATTTTCTCCGCGATACCAAATGAAAGTTTAAATTAATTTCAACTAATAATAGTGTTGCTTTCTTATTGTTAGATCTGTATCGTAATTATTTCGTCGGCGCAATATTTTAAAGAAGAGGGGAGGAGAGGAACATAAAAAATGATTAAACATCGGCTAGCGAAAATTATAATAAATCAAGATTCATACAATCGTAAAACGTTACCTTTTACAAAACTAACAAGGTGAACAGTATTTATGATAATTTATAACGGCGTACAGTACCGCACGGTAAATATAATTCGAAGGTTGAGATATTATAACTTGCTCTTTGTTATATTGAGATTTTTATTTGGTCCAGAGACAGCGGGAGACAATGTGAGGAGACGGAAACAAACGCGGACAATAAATTTCGTTGAAGGAATGCATTTTTCAAAAGGTAAAATAAATATTTGAACGGATTTGGGACATCTCTGGAGAAAGCAGAGGGTTAACTCTCCTTATATACATATATATATACGTATATGCGAAAAAAACAATCGATATTCCCTTATATCGTGTGTTGTTTTACGTCAATTACGTTAGAAAAACATGAGTTTAATTTAAACAACATTTTTCGCGCTTGAGAGAAGAACTTCCCTTTGTTCGTTTTCGCTGCGTTCGCGGCGTTGCCCGTACATCTCCCATGGAAAAAAATCAAATTATACGTTAAGACATTGCGTGACTACCATTATGCCAATTATGTATTTCAAGGAGTTATGCCTCGCCTAAGAAAAAAGAAAGCGATCAAATTGTAGTGGAAAAAATTTCGGCTTCGTTTAAATCAAACTTGGGACTTGCATGATACAAATTAGCATGAAGGGACGTGGAAAGAAATAGTATGTACTTACTAGAAAGAAATAAGGTCTAGCTCAACGTAGAAATCCAAATACTACTGCACATATTACTTCTTTCATTTTAGGGTAAATACCCATCCTAGATCTATTCAACTATTGCGTCGTTTCTTTTGAGATTTTCTTAATTTTAAATGTAACGTGGTTCGTACGTAGTTCTCTCCCTGATTCGACGTGAATTATTTACTAGCGCACTCCCACTAGCCAGCAATGAGCTGTACGAGGTAGAAAAAAAAAGATACACACCGAGAGGGTGCTCAAAAAAATCAAAAAGAAAAGATGAGCCCTTTATGACTATATCTGATTTTAGATACACTTGTACGAAAACCTCACTGACGGGGCTTCTTTAAAAAACTCTCCCATTCACTTCGGCTATTATGCGAAACTTAACAACATGTGTATATTTACATTTCCAGGTACGTTTTCCTCCTTGAACTAAGTACATTTCACAAACTCGGACAGTAAGGGTTCGGATAGGTATAGTACGTTTCCGTATTTATAAATGAGAATGTTTGAAATTTCGTGGTAGACCCCCTGTATGTTCTCGATACACAAACACAAACCGTGTCTAGTATTATGCGCGTTTCGGCTTTCGGTTACTCGGGGATTACAACTATTAAAACAACAACATACCAGTTACAATTTGTCTGCGTTAGTTCAGACATAATTCGAAGGTATATATGTATGTACATAGGTGTGCGCATATTACAAGATGAAGAAACGGTTGTTGCCGTGAATGTATTCGTACAAGATACACGTAACGTTACTTGTTATAACTACAGAGAATTGTAACACAAAGGTTAAACTCGATATATCCATTTTAGTGGTCGTGTTCGTTTCTGCACACTACCAAGCGGTTAAACGATAAGTTGTCGTGTTAGCTTGATTACTATGAAGTCATTTTATATGTATCTATGTATACAGAATTATAAAATTCATTTATTTAATGAAATTCTATTCACGTACGTATCCATAATGATAATTATTCAAAAATACCGAGATTTAATACCCAAAAACAGATTTTTAATTAATACTGTGATAAAAGAGATTTCTTTCGTAGAGAGGCGTAGAAGCCTTTTAACTTTCCATTTCATCAAGGGAATACTTATTTAATATGACATTGTTTGTTTTCTCTCCCATCTTATTACGTTCGTAATTCGTAAATTTTAATGAGAATTGCTAGCTTATGTAAGTATATACATATATTTTTATACCTTCATTTAATGGACATTAATTATTTATCCGTAATCTCAAGACAAATTAGTCCAAGTCGTAAATAAGAGTAAGCCGTCCGGAAAAAGACGAAAACAAATTCGAATTAAGACGCAATTTGTGTTGAAATAAAAGTGAATCCTCTTCAAATACTATTATAATTAATTTTATTTAATACAGCGTGGGTTTACACAAAACGTACAGTCACTTAGAAATAAATTGTCGCCCCCCGCAGAGCCATTAATGCTCTAATAGTCTGTACAACAATCTCCCGTTTAAGCCGGAATAAATATTGAAATACGTTCCTGTTCTAAATTTAATATCTGTTGTCGAAACGTTTACGTTTTATTCATAATCTCATCTTACGCCCGGGGATTAACAACGGAGCGATGGGAGCTTTTCGATTCATACACATTTTACGTAAATACAACTACAATCAACATTTTTGCTTCCGGTAACGCGAAGCGCCCCCATTTTGCGACTTGCATGAATAACGTTATCTCCCGTACCCTTCCTCCCGTCCTCTCCTCCTTTCCCTACGCTCTAACTAACAAACCTAGTTATTGTTGTGGAGGCATTGTTTTGTACGTGAGTTTCTCGAAATTGGTCGCCATCGAATGCTTATCATTTTCGGGGGAAAAACTTCCTTTAAATATCGTCATTGTTCGTCCCGTTGTAAACTAGCAGCATCGTACAATTTTCTCAAAACTACTTTAATTGTTTTAACCTTGTAAATAAAACGCTCTAGATACAGCGAACGCGAATTCTAATTTGCTTAATTTCGTTATTTCTATGCGTTATCCCAGTCATTTTTGTTAATATAAAGAAGGCGGAGTTGCCAAAAGGATAAAAATATACGTCAGACAGACATGAAGCGTTCATTGTGAGCGGCGGGGATATTTACATCGATAATTGCTAAATAGAAATGAATATGCTAGGAAATTCTGTAATATACTTCAGGAAATTGATTTTTGTGGGAGTGTCTAATATGGGTTTTGAAGGGGTCATATCCAATACAGTATTGCGGAGTATACAGATACAGTAGATATGTATGTACATACATGTACTGGGTGTAAACGAGGCTCGAAAAAGCTTTAAAAAATAGCGTAACCGACTCACTTACACATTTACAATTCAAGTTAGATAATAGGCGAAGACTAAACAATACATATAAACTAGAAACGACTGATAAATATTCCTTGCAGTCACGTAAGCGTATAAGCATACACAAGAGTTTATGTTACACATACATAAGTATTACGAAGCTAACAATAAGTGAGAAAAAGCGAAACCTACGCAAATTTTTCTGCAGCAGTCTAAAGAAGATTTACATCCTGGAATCCTATTGCAACGAGATAAAATATGAAATATTCGAAAAGTTGTACTTTATCGCGTATATTGCAGCGTATTTTAAGCGTACATTTATATTTTTCACGATATGAATTCCTGTTATTATTCAAGCTCGTAATTACCTTAATAACTGAATTTACTAAAAGCACCCCAAAAAATACGAAACGAGAGGAGGACATTTTATTTAAAATTGATTCCGAATAGAGGCCACTCTTAGAGCTCCATGCGGGTGAACTGCTGTAGCAGCATTTTCAATTCTGTCGTGTATAACTAAGTACAAAGGGCACTAATTAAAAAGTTACAATAAGGACAATGTATATAGTAATTATCTGTAATTGAATTCGAAAATATCGCGGAATTTCGTAATTTTTTTTTGTTTATATGGCGAAGTTTTATTTCTATTTTGCGACTCGTAATTGTATGAGAGTTTTAGGAGCAAATTAATCTTAATATGGCTTCCTTATCATATCGGAACGTGGGGAGTCGCTTTTGATAATTTCGTTTTCAATAATTTTCTAATTGATTTCCCTAACATACCGACATCCAACTAATCTAAACTGAATTCAAGTTTCGGCTAGTGATGTAATTAAACGCTTAATCTCACATGCTACTGTTGTGTTCGGATAAATTTTTTCTAATAAGAAAATAATTTAAATTAGAGTCGAGGGAATCGAACCGTGGTTAAAATGCTAATTCGCTTATAATTAAAGGAACAACTAAACAATGAGCTTCCTGTGGATTCTCGCAGTGTGATATCCACTGAATGAATTTAACAATACTACTATACGCGTACAAAACCCGTGTACCGCACACATACACACACACACTATCTATACAACTTTAATCAATAGTATTCGGTCAATATAATGCGATTTTACTTCGGCCGGACGTTCTCGATCTGGACTACGTACATATATCTAACAATTTGAAATCGTTACGTTGATAATAATTCTGGCAATATTTATTAGTTTAAACGTTACGGTTAAATCCGACATCACTGTATACAACAAACATGCCTGTCTCGCACATAACTATTACAGTCGAATATTCTTTTAAAATTTTGATTTAGACTACATAGAACCTTACGTTCACCACAGAGATAATTGCAGCCCGGAGCATTCACGATATATTAGGTTTAAACCTAAACGTTTCCAACAGAATTTATACATGTATAAGTACATATACATATACATACTAAGTATAGATAGAATTTGTTAACTTAATTATCTAAATCTTAGTTTTATCACAAGTTCTACTTATTAAACCGAAACGGAACGAAAGGAGGGAGAGGCAAACCCAAGACGGCATTGTAATTTACTATTTCAAAAAGATTTAACGTTATATGTATTTATGAAGGACTTGAAAAGAACCGTCAAAATTGGTAAAATTATATGGTAGTATACGGTTGTGTAGGTTCACTGCTATGTTAAGATCGCCCGGAGCGGTACGTAAAACAACAGAGATGGATGAAATGAGAGAGTACTACAGCCATATACCTTAACATCACGATTACGGTAATTCTTACTTATTATTATTATATATAACAGGAACGTATCGCTCCGAAAATATTTATAAATCTAACGATCCCGGTTCACATTAGCTAACCTAAAATATTTATTTTACATCTAATACATTCATTAACGTGAACAAGCGCGCACGAGCCCTGTTCCTACACAATGTTAGCAATAATCCGAGAGCAACCCCAAATGACACACCGACGACAACACAACCAGATTAAATAGTACTTATCGATACTCTAGAAGATGCGGCAGCATATAACGAGCAGAAAAGAAATGATACACCGTGATTTGGTTCTAGGTAACAATATAACTGCCTGCCTACCGTATCCTAGAGACTTTGTGATAAGCTTCTCTCTTGAATCGTAACGAGCAGTGCGTCATTCAAGACATATCAGCCAAGCGAACCGCTTCGATCTATAAAGACTTAGTCGAATTTATTTTTTTATTAACAACATTTATATCGAACAAATTTTACATAAATCAAAATGTCATCATCGAAACAAAATCGCGAATGCGACATACCCTTATTGGAGAATTCGCCGAGAGCAGAAAATACCGACAATTCAAGCTCGTCTCGACTTCTGGCTGAAATTTCTGCTTGGCTAACTCGAGACGAAGGCCACGATCAAGTGTTCGAAAATTCTATAGTTATATCCTCGTCGGAAGAAGACGATCTAGATCTAACGCAGCGACCACCCACTCCTGGAAAGAATTTGGTGACTAACTTGGTTGTGCCTCAACAAAATGCGTTTAAATCTCCACGAAAATGGAGCAGTGAAATCGAAACGACGGAAGACGCGGCAGTTCGAAGTGATAACGATGAAAATGAGGAAGACGGGAGTGACAAATTTTCGACAAGTGCAAGTGATAGTTCATCGACATCATCATCATCATCATCGCCAGCATCATTGACGGAAATTGCAAGTATAAAAGCGGAAAACGGTGTTCAAACATCCTCGAAGTGCTCTGAAGATGAAGACGAAGGTGAAGATCAAGACGAAGACACGAAAAATAAGAAGAGGAGTCGCCACTATAATGAGAAATCTTGGAAGAAAGTTAAGATCGAAACGGCAAACGTGAGTACAATGACAGATGGTGACACCATCGAAGAATTTTTAAGTGTTTGTCGCACAATCCTGTTACATATCCCTCCCGATCGTACTGCTAAGAGGCGAAAATCGTTTGAAGAGGAATTATTTAAATTATATTCTGAAGTAATATTAGAACAAAGTGCAGCATCCGGCGAAGGTTTAGAAATACATCTCGGCTCGAACTTACAAGATAACACGGAAATTTCTACGGAGATAAAAGCACAACATGGCGCGGAATCTAAAGGAGGTCCTTCTCAAAATGAACTTGAAGATAATCTACAAGATATTACTCCAGATAGTAGCCAGGGGGATGAAGAAGCAACGAGAGAGTCCGAGGAAAATATCGCGTACTCACAACAGGCTCGCAGTAGCGTTCGGGAGGTAGATTACGACTCAAATCGTCCTTTGACTTTCGATTATCAGATCCCACTTCAGGTTAACACCGGATCTTATCAACAATATCCGAGATACGTGTACCAAGCCACTTCAAGTTACGGATGCCACCCGTATTATAGCATGCCAAATCCATCCAGTCATTCTTACACTTTTCCGGGAACTTATTCGTTTGTAAACAGTTCTCAAATTGGGCATTATTCGGTTTATCGCTCGAATAATTTTATCTTACGGGAGGAAGAGATTTACGAAGAAGCAACTACCGCTGAAGATCTGCACCGATCTTATTTCGTCGATCCCGAATACAATATCGGCCAAGCTCAAGTTGAACCTAGAACTTACTCTCGAAGCAGTCAATCTCATCCAAAGAGTCCACGAGATTCTGACACCCGTGAAACATCATCGGTATCCGATTTTCTCAACGAGGTGGTTTGCCCACGTCCATGCTGTGCTAACACGGCAAGATATTTCTCACTGCCAAGAGAATTTCCCAAAGATTTTTTGACTGAAATTTTCGATGAAAATCGATACATCAGCGCAAGGCTTTGCCTATTCAAAATGATTGTGAAGATGCAATCGCTGAGTCTCGTAGAGCAGGCGTATGAAGCTCTTAGTATATTGTCTCTTCTCCCTACAGCCGAGCAAGAAGCTGGTATGCCTACGCCGGTTGTAAATATAAATGCCTGTATTAGAGTGTTTTGTACGTTTGTGGTGCAGGAGTATCGTTTGATGAAAACTAAAGAGAAAGAGGACGAAGGAAATGGCGAGAAGTGATTAATCTATCGATGTACCTGATGTTAACATTCATGTTATGAAATTGATGTATTTATTGATATGTTACCAAAGAGATATACTTGTGTCTTACGTACCTAATAAATAGTTAGAAAAATCGATTTTCTCTCGAATTTCTTTCGTAGAACCTGATGTCGCTGGCATTAATTAAGAAATCCAAACCTTTTCATGTAACGTTGCTAGTAGCAACGACGCAGACGTAAACAAAATGAGCACGTTTAACATATGTAAGTATATATTATCATGTTTATCAATTCTAGTCGCTGCTTTATACGTTTGAACACATAATGTAGAATATTTTGAACATTTTCGAGGAAGAGCACAACCATCGCTAAAGAGGAAAAGGAACAGGTCATCAAAGAAGATGCCTGAGGCACTTTCAGCTTGCCTTGTGTACTATTAGAACAACTTTAAGCGCAGAGGTAAATAAGGCCCTTGAATACCGCAGATTGATGTGTTCTTGCTTTAGATATTAACGATAGCCCCTCCCCCACCCTCTTGCCCAAAGGATAAAGAAAATATAAATTAGTTTTTCGTTTGGAGTAATTGTACGAAAATACGAAGGCTTCCACGGCTAGACACATTAATATTAATACAGAGATTTTAAGCTGGAAATACATATTTTTTAATGAGTCCAATGCATAAAGAAGTCGAACGCTTAAGCTTTGATTGTTTTCCGTAGTAGTTTCCTTTTTTCGCGTTTTTCCCCCATTACAATTTCCCCCATTCGGTGTTTCTTTTAATTAAAATTTTAAACAGGACATTAAGTATTTCTATTTGTATCGTTTCTATTTCGCGGAAGGAGAAAACACGCTTTAATCTAGTAAATGCATCCCGGCACTTTCTCCGAATAATTACTAAAAGTCCCGCTTCATATACATACATATGTACATACAGACTCATCTACAAATTAAACTACATATTAGTTGTAACATCTTTAAATATTACCTGATTATAACAGAAAGGGCAAACACGAAACCTCCCATCCTATGTGTATGAGACAATAGATGTCCTTTTTACTATTGAATGTTTACCGAAATTACAGGCCGATTCAATTAAACCCTTGGGGGAGTTGCTCTGATGGAATTGTTCCGTATGACAGAGCATTTTATTTGTAATTTGTGCAGGCAATAAGCTGATAGGAACAAGATTCTGTGCTATCATAATTTTCATAATTCGGTTTCGCTCGTTAGCGTATTCTTTAATAGATTAGGGCGGCGTTAATTGATGTTATATAAATAGAATCTTGTTCCGCAGATCTCGTTTAATTGGTACAAATTTAAAACAAGTTTAAACCCAACTAATTACAGCGAGAGATATACATACATACTTGCATACATACATATGTATGTATTTCTAATGTCAAATGTTCTTAACCTCTCAATTTTGTTTTTCTTTCACGTATCACGGAAAACGGCGGCTGTATTAAAATATTATCCACTCATCAGACGTGGTTCTAAATTGACCATTACCTGAATAGAACTGGTTAGAGCGGAAGAACGTTATTTCTTCGTAAAAAAGCGGATCATTTAAAATTATGTAGGTATAACGGGGAATTAGAATCGCGCATTTTTATTTTCACGATGTAGAAGTACGGAGAAAAAGTTCAACTTCCGTTTAAATTTACAATAACAAAGAATAAATATATGGACTAATGCACATCAGGAGGAACAAACTCGCCTTCGTCTGTTGATTTTGCCGGAATAAAATTCAATATTTACGATACTACAACATTAAAAAACAAGTGGGTGTCGGTTAATTTAGGATATCGTATAATCGAACTATCGTATAATCTCGAATTTACTGTATACGAACATACATATATTGTAACAACCCAGTAGATTTCAACTCCACTATCGCACCCGTCTAAGAGGGTGATTATTTTCCGTGGTTCACGGAACACCAATAACGCTCCGAATCGGTGATATTACCGACAGAAAGAGAAATTGATAATCCTTGTTCATCAAATGACTGTTCCGGATAGTACCTACTCCTATCGGTTTAAGTCAAGTATTTTGCAATGGCAAGAGAGGATAGAGGTTATCCCATCCCTTACTAACTTCACTCATTACCGGGGGATGGTTTTGTATAATTTCTTTGATGTTGCCCGGGGTGTGAGTGTATTTCGTGTTGTTAACGATATTAGTAGGGGTTTACCTTAACATTTATAAAAAAAAATTACTTGTGAAAACGGATGAATTCGCATCGCTTTGATCTTTTATTTAAATAACAAGTCGCTGCCTTGTGCAAGAGGGAAACATAACCTTGTATATATGGATAAAATTCCTAAGGACCGTACAGCTAGATTACTAGAGCGAATTCGAATTAAAAAAAATTTACGTTTACACATACATTCTCATTTGCGCCACACAAATATCGCGCGATACCCACGAAATATGTTTCACGTCCTAAAATGTAACCCGCAAAAAAGCTGCTGATGGTTTTTTAGCTTTCTCTTTTATCTAAAAGGTCACCAAAATACAATGAACACTTTACTTTAAACCGTGCGTGCGTAATATATTTCGATTCGTATCGAAATATCAATTTTAATACATTAATCTATCGCGTAGTTAATCAACTTAAAACAATGATAATATTTATATACGAGCAATACGTTTCCGATTCAAATGAACAGTTATTCACAAGACTTTAATACAGATCTCGGTGGTACATATAAAACTAACTGTACTTATACTTGCCAGATGTTACTTTCGAAGCAGCGTTTACAATACATACAAGAAAATTTCATTCTGTAACATAACATTATATGTATCTCTCAGACACATCAAAGATATAGGCTTGTGCCTGTCAGACTAATCCACTTAAATTCCTTTCAAATATAGAATTTTTAATACGTCTAGTGTATAGTTCGTTTCGAACTATAATGCCAGAATAAAATCAAATATGCACCTACTCCAGAGAAACTCTCCCTGCATTTGCTCGTACATAAACCTCTCGTCTCTAAAAGTTATTAGCTGCAGAAAGATTTGATTTCCACGGATTTTCCGTCTGATTCTGTATTATATTTCCTGTTAGTGTATCTACAGGCCCGATCAAGATAAAAAAACCTGATTTTCCTTCCTTGTAAAAAGACTAGTTGACGAGAGACGCGGATGTGCTCGCTCTGAACCGCTTCGATATCAATTTACTTCATTACAGGAAATAAAATCGATTTATTTTCGCAGTTGTGTCATTTAATTTGTAACATTTAACGTATAATACTATTTCTGACTTGTAAGATCTCTATACATAAAGAAGGATGGGAGAAACGAAATCTCATTACTGACTGTGGAAATCTCAACGTTAATATCGGAAATTTACACAGCCTCTGCTAACGTATCATTTCGCTGTCTTTTTGATCTTCAGTGAAGGTGGTAGCTTCCCTTTATTTGCGTTGTAAGGCGTCGCGAAAAAGGGAAGATCTTCCTTTTTTCACCCAGACGTTATTTAAACAGAAATGTTGAATATTTTCCTCGCTTTATCTCGGTAATAAAATTATAATCAATACTCTCTTAAAAAATCGTCACTATATGAAAATTAAATTAATTAACTTATTTCAGCTAACTAATTCTTTCTCGCTTTTCTTCGCCGGCAATTTCATCAAAGAGCCCTCTTACTGTATGCAAACACAAACACTAGAAAGTCGGAAATGGAACTTAAGTGCTTACCGGAAAAAAAAGAAAAATAAAACGTTAAAGGACATTTTATACTATACAGCGGGGTATATGTTTATGACGTTTCATTTTTTGTGTTTCGTTTACCGCATAAACGATTCAGCGAAGCAAGCAAAGGTATATGTATGTATATGATGCAAAATCTCGAAATACACTCGCGCTATCAGCGTTTAATATATAAGCTTTGTTCTAAGAGTCTGTGAGCCGCAGATTTCAAAGAATTCCGCAAGTTCTTTACCGCGTAATTAGGAAATTTCGGAAACTTGCGTTTCCAAACTTGAGATGATGAAAATAAATCACCGTTATGTGGTTACATATATAACAAATTAATGGACAGTACACTATGAGCACTATGTCTAATTAATTCGCGTATCCATCCAGGGATAAAAATGGATTCAGCAATTAGGCAGAAAGCTTGTTTTTGTCACCCCCTATTCATAAATACCACCTGATATGTTGCTGCTTTCCCCTTTTGTTTTCGCGTTTTTTTTTGTATAGGTAACCACGGTAGTGCTCTGTTTATGGCGAGGTGAAACTCTGCATGTAAGTAAGGATATCAAAAATAGCTAATTTTTAATTTCGGGTTTGAAGAGGAGTCTCCCCATCATCTCGTATATACGAAAAAATGAAACGCAATGGAAATCGATAACGAAAAAAAAACGTATTCCTCATTCGGCACACCACAGGCGAAAGACAAATGCAAGCCGTTTTAATTTGACAGATCCTTTGATATATAGAGGGTGCATTATTTTCATTTCCAGCGATTACCCGCGTTGTACGCCTTTATTAATGATGCAACAGTATTTAATGCCCCCTTCAGTGGATGCAATCCCCTATTTTGATACCGGTTACAAGTAGCGAAAAACGAGAAATTATGTCCGTATACCTACGAAACACCCATTATATAATTATATGTTGTAGAGGCTATTGTTCTATATTTATTACATAATGTAACTATTCAGAGCCGTTCGGAACAGTCAAAATGGAGCGAGAGCGACCGACCCTAATCTGGAATTCAAGATTCGAATATAATGGGATAGTTTACCTTGAAACCGCTGAAAACATGAATTATTACGATATCCAACCCCGCACTGTCTTAATATATTACGTCGAAATATTTATCTACCCCTCTCTTAAGATACAATTGTTCCGAATCCTGTGCGGATTAATCGCTTTCGAAACATCGCGATTTAATATTTCTTTATTGTTCCAGGATAACAACACAGGGCAATCCGTATTAGACGTAGCTTTCCGCCACCTAAACCTATTAGAAACGGCCTATTTCGGCCTGAGATTCCTCGACCCAGAAGGCCAGACGGTATGAATGAAACGATTCACGTTTATTAGTAGCTTATTAAATTCATATTTCGATTCGTGCAGCATTGGCTGGATCCTGCGAAGAAATTAAGCAGACAGCTCAAGGGCCCGGACCCTTACACGCTCTACTTCGGGGTCAAGTTTTACGCGGCGGACCCCTGCAAGTTATTGGAGGAAATCACACGGTAAGAAATATGCTAATGTTGATCTTGTTCTGACAACTGGGGAGAACCGAGTGGGAGGCCCAACCCCTTAGGCTACTTCTGACTATTCATTACGTGTATATTCGTATACCTACTAGGATGAGCTTTTCCAGTCCAGATTTGATGCATGTTTCTCGACGAAACTACCAATTACTTGCGTGCCTAATAATGAAGCCTCTACTCTACTAAAACCATTTTCGACACGAATATTTCAGTTATTCATAACCTAAATGCGGTACAGCTTGTTTTGCCGCATAAATACGTTATCATTTCGTTTCAGATTGCTAAACGTTGCTTTTACGCTTTTAGAATATGTATGTGTACAAGCATTAATGAGTTTTTAATTGCGTTTTAGTAGAAAATAATCTGAGGGTATTATTAGGAGTTGAATGTTAGAATATTTTTTAATTGGATATCGCCAGAGAAATTTGGTATGGTCGAATCGCGATTACTCGCACTAATAATGTATCATAAAGGATATGAATAATTTGCTATAGTAATTTAATCAGATTCCTATTTCCTTTGTGGATACATCCTCGCGATATAAATTTATAAATCGTGCTTGGCAAGGTGTAGTCGTAAAAAGAGGGGATATGATAATTTACTAGATGAAAATTTTATATTTCGCTACCCTAACCTGCATAGCAGATGCTCTCTTTATATTCTCGTTGTCGCTATATTTTATAAGTTAAAAAAAAATACAATTTATATTTGTCGACAAGGTTTCCTTTTGTGGGCAGGGCGATATCAACATGGCTATAAAACGTTTATGTTGGCAATATTCTTTTATGGATATTATATGAATATCTAAGATGGGTTCCTTACGCTTTTGAATGTGTAGTTACAACAATAACACACCGTTTGGATGTTTCATAAATTTATTTGCATTACAACAACCTAACTAACATATTTTAAATTGAGACGTTTCAAACCCACTCTCCTTTGTTAAACAATTTCAACGATTATAATGACGAACCGAATAAGAAATCGCGCTTACTCACAGTGATCCGCCTTTTTCGAATTGAAATCTTCTCAAAACTTCGACGTGATAACGTTGCGTTCTCTAATGGAACGCAAACTTCACTTTTATAACCCTATAAAAATACCAGGTTAATAAATATCAAACAATGAAATCCACTTTATAAGACACACTAGAACATAATTTCACTGCGATGAGGTCATATCGCATACCGGATCGTTTATTGGAGGTTACTTACAAGCTGAACAAAAACAAAAAAAAAACGGAAAAAATTTCATCTGCATACGGTTTGAACAAACGAGAATGTACAGGGTAGGATCTGCAATCCTTATCCAAGAAATCAAGTAGATATTATTACAGAGCGGAAACTTTTTGTGTCACACCTTAATCGATTTATCTCTTCTTTTTTTTAGATACCAATTTTTTCTTCAGGTAAAACAAGATATTCTACAAGGAAGATTACCCGTTACCTTTGACTTAGCAGCTGAATTGGGGGCGTATATTATTCAATGTAAGTGTTAGTTGTGAATTTGTTGGAAGTTGAGGAAAGGAGCATGGCCTTCGTGTAACTTTACGTAAACGCGGTTAGTAAACATCGGCCTAAATAGAACAAAAATTAGAAACAGTTTAGATTGGTACTTATTACAGCTTAATTTTAAATTACAACGTGGAAAAGTATATTCTATCCTGATTCGTCATAGCAGACAATTAAGGAAAAATATTGCTACACTATATGAGTCATTCGCAGCGCAGCATAAAGCACTTCAACCGCGTTACAATACTTTACAAACAGAATCAAGTTTAATTCCTTCTTTTAATTTTGCTCTCTCGATAGAGAATAATAATCATTATTGTCCGTTGGACGGTATAGTACGCAGGTATTGATAAAGGGAGATAAAGTACGCGTTTAATGAAATCAACTTTGTTCGTTGTAAGACAAAAGTTCGCTCGCTTAGTCTTATCAAAACATAATCCATTGTTTAATTATTCTTTTTTTCGTAACGGCGCCTTCGCTGTACGAACAAGAAAAGATTGCCGTAGACACTACCATTCAGTATTCCCAGGTGATAATATTTAGCTTAAACAAATAACAATGCGTTATTATATCGCTAGTTGAAAGTCCAAGCATTCGTATTTATACAACGAGTTTCAAAACGTAGAATCGGCGTATTATCTCAGTTGTGCCTTCTTAAAAAAATAAATCTTGTAAAATGTAAAAGAGAAATCATATGTACCTAAATACATACGTAGATATTCTTTTTATACGATTATAAGGTAACTGTACATCAACTTTCAACAGATGAAATGGTTTCATCCGACATCCTGCCGTCCTAAAAATTACACGTTTCCTACGACACCGCGACGTATCGGAAAATTGTTGTATTTTTTTTTAAATTACATCATTAAAGATCACTTCCTTTAGAGTTTCATCTCGATCTGTATTACGAACGTAGTTTACCGTCAATGCTATTATCGGCACACCTTTAAATCCAGTTCATTTCGTTTCGATATGCTGCATAACGCCAAAGTCAAGTGCAGTTGCCTAGGCATATTCATTAGCTTAATGTATAACTGTACATATATCCTACGACAAGTAGTGGACAATATATTAACATTAACGTTATGCATAATTGATGGCCTCTCCTATTCCGATTTCCGATTAATAAAAATCTATGTTTCTATTGCAGCTGAATTAGGCGATTACGATCCTAGAAGGCACAGTCCCGGTTACGTCTCCGAATTTAGATTCCTATCGAATCAAACTTTAGAATTAGAGAGCCGAATCGCCGAACTCCACAAGACCTTAGTGTAAGTTTAAAGCGAATTTTTCTAATTCCGTTTTACGACGCGAGACCGGCCAAAGTTAAAAAAATGATGTTTTAATTATACACAGTTTCACCTTTCTAGTTTGAAAAGGTGTCCAGTTCCCCCGACTTTGCTCAGCCCTAACTTGGATTTAATTTCGTTAATTAATAATTAAGAAAGTGCTACCTTTTACTGCTACAAGATAAAATCAATGCCTTCTTCGTTTATTTATTTTTATTTACTTATTATTTTTCCTCTTTACGCTCCGATTTTTATTCTCTAGCTGCTCTAAAGCAACTACATTCCTGTAGCGAGAGCTAATTTACATCCCAGATAGAATATCAAGTAAAACGTTATTTTGATGCAAACTACGTGTGCAGTAAATAAAAATAATCTGTTATGGATCAAAAAGACGAGCGATAAATATTCCATAATTGTTGGAGGTACTAATAACGAGTAACATCTCGGCGTAATACTACGTTAAACCTTACGCCATGGAAAACAGGAAATTGTCACTGGATTTCAGCTTATAATTGCTTATTAATTTTCTTATTTTAAATTCTAACTCGATAGCAAAAAGTTCACGCAATCTGCAAGCCGGACAGTATGTATAGAGTAATTGCTCTCGATATGTTCCTATTTATAAGAGAAAAACGACAGAATTGACACCAGTAAATATTAGTATCCTTTTGAAACCGATCGTATCGCGTTATTAAATGCGAGATGAAAATTCCGGAGGAAATCGTACCCAATGGCGTTGCTATTAATTAACCATATGCGCCATTAATTACAAAATACAGTTCTAAATACTGATTTAGATCACTGACGAACCCAATTAAATAAATAATAGCTCCCCGTTAGTTTAAAATGCTAAACTGATGTTTCTGTAGCGGTTAACTTACTTACTTACATAATCATAACACTCCCCGCCATTTCCCGCCCTATTTCGACACAAATTTGTGATTTTCACGACGATCAAAAAATACAAAACACAAATTTTACTTAACAGAACCCGTTTTACGTGATTTAAATGAAATCGATTACGCAAAACATGAGCAAATATATATTTAACGCATTTTTTATCCTCTGTATAACATCGCTCTATTGAATTATTAATAAGGAGCTCTGTAACAGTTAGCGTTTTCTTTCAGCGGTCAATTACCATCAGTTGCTGAATTAAATTATTTAGATAAAGTGAAATGGCTCGATATGTACGGTGTAGATCTCCATCCAGTTTTGGTAACGCGAATTAATTCACACATTAACATTCAAATTATTGATTTTGAATCTTATTACAGGGCGAGGATAACGTTGAGTATTTCTTAGGCCTAACACCTAGCGGTATAATCGTGCTCAGAAATAAGAATACCGTTGGTAATTATTATTGGCCGCGGATATCGAAGATCTATTTTAAAGGAAGATATTTCATGCTTCGAGTTACTGATAAAAACGTAAGATTCATTTCAAATAAAATCACCCTATCTAACCTATTCGTGTCTAGAACGACGAGAACACCTACGGTTTCGAAACCCCGTCCAAAGCAGCGTGCAAACACCTCTGGAAATGTTGCGTCGAACACCACGCTTTCTTCCGACTCGTGCAAGTTTCACCGACTACCCCGGATATATTCGCTTTGGGCTCAAGATTTCGATATAGGTATTTAATTTCTAGTCCCTTAAAAAATTATATGACCAATTTATATAGTGGCAGGACCGAGAAACAAGCCGTGAGAGACGCTCAATTAAAAGTACGAACTCCGCCGCCATTCTCCAGAACGCCATCCAGACGTTATCAAAGAAGAATCGTCGAAGGTGCTAACGATAGTAAGTAATCAATCCATAATTCTTCCTCATTTTTCATTAACTTTGTTTTTTTCTATTTCCAAAAAAAGCATCGCAAGCTGAAGAAACCGTCAAAATAGATCATTACCAATCATCCGAAATCAAACACGTTTCTATACCGCAACCGGCTCAATCGTAAGCTGTTCCTTTAATTGTACAAACTCGTCCGATTTCAATCCGACGTATTTATTCTAGATTCGATAGTCCTTACCGTGCTACTTGTAACACGTCCACGACAGACGTCAGACACCGTTCAGATTCTCCGAGAAGCACGAGAAGTGCACCATGGTCTCAACCTCATTCGAGAGGTTTATATAATAGTTCAGTTCCTCCTAGTCCACGTTCTGTACGTTCGGCGGGACCCCGATACAGGTCCTCATCGGTTGATAGCCAAAGTTCCAACGATTCGCGATCTTGTAAAAGGTAATTGCACTACTTTAATAGACAAAGTCCACTTCACATTTGCCGGTGGATTTGACGAGAATATAATTGCGTTACAGCAGGCGTAAGCATCGCAGTAGGATGACTTCCGATAACGAGAGCGAATTGTCTAAGGGTTCTAACAGATCTCATCGTAAACATAGACGGCACAGATCGCGGGGAAATCGTCGAGATTCCGGATCGGAACAGGAGAGTACAAGTCATCGAAGGAAGAGTAGATCTCGGTAAATAATTATCTAAAATATGTACTATTTCATTTATGCTTACTTTTTAAATTGGGAAACGCAGGAGATCCGACAGTCATTACGAGTTAGTTGATTCGGGTTCTCAGTGGCGCGAAGTCCAAAGAAAACATTCGGCGGAAGGTGCATTAACCCAACAAAGCACTCTCATCAGCAACAAACGCTCCGGATACACTAACAGCGGCATGGAAAGCGAATCCGAATTGTCCTACCGGAAACATCGTCGACAACGCAAGCATCGTTCACGATCCAGATCGCCGGATAGTAAAGTCTGGTTGCCGGACGAATTGAAGAAGCATTTAGAGTTCAATCTCATTGATACGTCAGGAATGTCAGAGTCTCAGTTGAGGGAGATCCCCTATACTGTCGTTCAGACTAATAACGCCAAACAGATGAAGATAAAACACTTGCAATGGGGCAAAGGGTGAGTATATTCTCGGATTACGTTAATAAGAATAATAATTTTGATGCGAATTAAATTTGCAGCGATGGCTCTTCTCCAAACGAGAAAAGAACTGAAAGTCCACCGCCGCCGTATTCCCCGCAGATTTCAGAGGCCAACAGAGTACGCATGCGGGTTAACCACTCGAGCTTAAAAGCCCATTCGCCGTCAGGCAATGCCGATTTGATATCTATGACCACTTCGAGTATAGCATCGAATTCAAGCACCCAAAGTAATCCGAATATGTTACCTAGGTTTGATCTCAAATTTAATTCAAAAATAAAAATTCATTTAAAACGTAAACTTTTTAGAATGCTAGATTCGTTGAGTATTGCCGATAACTATTCGTTTAATGGATCGCAACGTAGCGGTAAAAGCAGTAGAGTTGGCAGCTCTGCTTTGTACGGCAATCCTAATACTTTATTGGGTGGGTTGAGTAACGGTTATCAAGATTCTGATTCGACTAGAGTTAGCCACGAACATACTGATTCAGGATTAGGCGGAGAGCAAGACTTAGCCTACAGTAGCGAAAGGTATTCATTGCTCAACAGATTAACCCTCAAGACACCATAGTGAAAATTTCAATTCTTCGTCACGCTTTTTTACTCCTTTAAGGCACTGTTTCTGAGGTACAAGGGTACTTGTTTATCAATAATCTGCACACTATGGTGGTTCTGGGTTATATACATACATATATTTATATTTAATTCAAATTGTTCCATAATAATAAAATAAAATGATATTAGATCAAGTGATAGTACAAAACAAGGACAAGGGACTAACAAAGGGAATTGTGGTGAATCGAGGATCGGGCTAATTCCAGTGAGTAAATCATTCACTAGCGATTATCAGCCTTTGAACCCGCAACAGCTCTACCCCAGCCATAGCGGTAATATGGCTGGTTCACGAGCAAAACAGGCCTTAAATGCCGGCAAATCTTCTGTATATAAGCAAGAAGCGGATAGTAGATATGGGGTTAGTTTTATACATACATACATATATTTCTATTTTTTATATTTTTCCCTAATTTTATTTAACTAATTTGACTAATATCGATAAAACACGTAGAAAGCCTCTAACATTAAAAAAATTATTTTTACAGCAATTTAAACCATCTCGCATAACTTATAATGCATACAATGCTTCAAACAATGCTGCAACTACCCACTTAGAAGGCGTGTCTCATAAACAACAGGCAGATGCGCGTCCTATTTTCATAAGAACTGGGTCTAAAACCAGTAACGCTTCCTCTAATTCCCACCTAACAGATCATAACAATTCCTCGCTGCGTGGCTCGCTAAGATCTATCGCAAGTAATCCCGTTACAAATGGTAACGAAACGGGCCCGTTACGAGTACAATATAGAATGGGATCTAGCCTGCGATCGAAATGTAGTGTTATATCAGATACTAAATCTGAATTCGATGACAATTACATATATTCAAGCCATATAACCGATACTAATCAAAATATCAATGAATTCTCTGTAAGTATCTCCTTTTTACCTATTTTCTCTATTTATGATACTTGATTTTTGTAATTAGAGTAGAGCAAATTGCTTTGACAGTCTGATCGAACGATCCTATTTGATCACACTGTAATAGAGAAACGCAATTAATAGCAGTAAACAGTATTCTAACGCCGCTTCTTTAACATCATTGCTGCAGCACAGTTGAATAGGTTGCCTATACACTTACTGAAAATCAAGTACATATTGCTTTAGACATTTTACGTAAAAGTAGAAATGATGTGGTAATCTGTTAGTTTTAACTTTCTGGGCCTTTTTTGTATTTGCTTGCTTTATCTTTGGCTGCTTCAATCTACTTTGGTCCTTTATTTGTATTAGCTCGCTTTTGCAAATATTAAAACGAAAACAGAAATATGGTTTTTGGTCACCCTTCCTAATAGTAGATTCACAATTAATATACCCTCGAACAAACAGTTTATTTCTTCTCTGTGTCACATATTTGTGCAATTTAAATACGGAAAATCAATGAATATTGAAGCAGACAACAGATACAAATCAAAATTTGCATTATGCTAAAGCAGAAAAAGTAACGAAATAACGAAAAACAGAAGACCACACCAACGAAACGATATTCTCATGTTTAATTGTAAAAACAAATATCAAAACAATATATGTGATGCAGAGATGCCAAAGCAGAAGTACACGTAGCACACATAATAGTGCAAAACCACCTTTACCACCAATAAGCAATCGTTCACGATCAGCAAGTTTGGAATATGTACTAACTCCACTAATAAGGAGCTCACAGCAGTAAGTATTCGCTTTAGTCGATATGATATCGAAAGTACGCTTCTTTGTGCAATCGTTAGTTAAAAACATTGTCTCGCCAGAATTAGATAAATAGGAATTTTAAAATTGCTATTTTATTCAGCAGGTCACGTCCTCAATAAACCAAACAAACGCTGCTCAAACGACTACATCAAGCCCCTTAAAGAATGGCGATACTTCAGAAATGAGTACTGAACTTTAAGACGAAATACATTTACTATTTACCTATTTAATATTATATTTATATGTGGTAAACTTTTCTACTCGTATTATCTCTTTGTAATGTCGGATAAATGTTCTGAATATCATCATTATAAACGAAACTAATAATCGTATATATATACATGTTTCTCCCCCTATTATACAACTGTTTGTAATTATTTTGTATATGTGATTGATTTTTTTATGTTGACAGTATTTAACATATTTATATTATGTTGATTTACAATAAAAGTATTAGGTTCTCGTAATATTTTATTCCAAAAAATCCCCGATTCTACCGAGAGCTAGGCAACCAAACTCACACCGACGTGTAATTAGAAATATATACTTGACAAGTCCTCCAAAACTTGTACGTACGTTAGTTTATAAACTTATAAACTGAATTTAAGACAATTTAGGTATTAATAGGTCCCTTTTTTAAATTAAATAGCAAAAAATATTTATGATAATTCGACATCAGCGCCAAGTATGCCCAACTAAAATTTTAGTTGGCAGCATTTCTTTTGTGAATTAATGTTAGTGTTCCGAATTTCGTTTCACTTCTCCGCCATGTTTATTGACTTATAAGTAAACGTCAACACATAAAAATTTTTGAATACATATTTCGTTGAAATCAACGTAAACTATAAGCGATACAGTGCGTTAAAAGCAACGTGCCATACCGTTGTCTTACAATGAATCGTACTGATGGACTTATTCAGAGGCGAAACATAATACGTGAAACTAGTGAAGGTGTGCCAAAAGATACACAAAACGACGAGAAGAAACAGGAGAGAGATGAAGAACTGGATGATGGTGATTCCAAAGAGACTAGGCTGACGTTGATGGAGGAGGTATTGCTTCTTGGATTAAAGGACAAAGAGGTAATGTAATCCTTTTCATATCTCGCTGTGTATTGCAAACATTGAATTGTGTGTCTTGACAGGGGTACACCTCCTTCTGGAATGATTGCATATCGAGTGGCCTACGAGGTTGTATTCTCATTGAGTTGGGTCTGAGAGGACGTGTAGAATTAGAGAGAGCAGGCATGCGGCGTAAAGGATTGTTAACGAGAAAACTAATATTAAAGAGTGATACACCTACAGGGGATGTCTTACTAGATGAAGCTTTAAAACATTTAAAAGAAACAGACCCGCCAGAAACGGTACAGAGTTGGATCGAATACCTCAGCGGTAATTTTATATTATAATGGTGCTATTATATAGTGTATTTGTATTCTGTTTTAGGAGAAACATGGAATCCGTTGAAGCTGAGATATCAACTGAAGAATGTTAGGGAGAGACTTGCCAAAAATCTAGTTGAAAAAGGTGTATTGACCACAGAAAAACAGAATTTTCTATTATTCGATATGACTACACATCCTCTAACTGATAATGTTACAAAAAGTCGTTTGGTTAAAAAGGTAAACCTAGATTTTATGCTGGGAGAAATGTTGCAGTCTCTGTTTGTTTGTTTTCTAGATACAAGATGCAGTACTAAGTAAATGGGTGAATGATCCACAGAGAATGGACAAGAGGATGTTAGCACTGATATTTTTGGCGCACGCTAGTGACGTATTAGAAAACGCGTTTGCTCCGTTAAACGATGATGATTATGAACTAGCAATGAAGCGTGTGCGTGAACTGCTCGATCTAGATTTCGAACAGGAATCTGTAAAGCCTAATACATCAGAAGTATTGTGGGCAGTGTTTGCCGCATTTACGAAATAATAAATTAGATTTAGGGGACTAGTCTTTTTATTGTATATGAAACAGATTGGGGGAGATGAATAATACAGAATACAGAAAAAAGAAACTTTTCTAAATTATAATTTGATGTAATTGTAAATAGCGTAATATTAAAAAAAAACAAATGAGAAAACGAGAAATATTGAAGTAATAATGAGAAACAATGATAAACATTGAAGATCATAGATTTTTGATAAATGAATACAACTTGTATATTGATTTTATCGAATTTGCCACTATAAAAAGACCTTAGAGCGTCCCACTTATATCAAGGTTTATTCTTTTTGAACTGTATCTTAATTTGAAAGAAAAAAGCGAATTTCTGTTACAATTAAATTGCTTTATATGTTCCTGCTCCTATTACATCTTTATTGTAACTCTTACTTACTTAGATTGAATGAATTGTCCGAAATAAATTTGTAACAGGGTTAAAACAAACATTTAATTCAAATTCGTAACTGGAGGTAATATAAATTGAAGCAGTCTAGGCCTATCATAGAGATTACTTTTTTTCATAAATGTATATTTTAACCTTATTATTATTATTATTATTATATTTTCCTTTTTATTTAGTAATATAGTAGATATTATAGAATCAATTTTGTACAGAGTATTTTTAATTTTTATTTATAAATACCACATTAATAATATAATGGGGAAAATTTTTATTAAATTCATATTACGTTTTTTTACAAGCATACTTAACACTAACTGCATCTGGTTTTTTTAATGTATATATGCACAAACAATATTTAATTGTAAATTTATTTTTAATAAATATAAATAAGACTAGATTTAAATATCCTTAAATAATATTATAGGGGCTTTGTGAAAAGTGGAAAAATTTAAAACATAAGAACTACAATATCACCCGGAAATGGGGATTCTAGGATGAAACTATGCTAGTCTAGATATTTTAATCATATATTTGCACTTTTCTTATATTATTCTCCTTATTATTATTACTAAATACTATATGATATACACAATTTATCCATCCTAACTTTTATTATTAAAATAATCTCTACATATTATTTAATGTGGTATATGTTAATTTAATTTTAAATAAATTCAAGAAAAACTGTATGGCTATATGTGATATATAACAAACTAAAGGAATTAGAGAACTTGGTTGATAATTTTAGCAGAATACTTAACTGAAGAGAAGGAATTAACGTTTAATTTTTTTGGCTCAGTCAGAGGGATACCATTTACTCCTTTGTTTTGATATATATGTATGGATATGTATCAGGAATATGACACACATAAATGAATATACATCTTATCACGAGTGACATTGTTTTTGCATTAAAAATTTATACATGTTATAGTTAACATTTTTCAAAAATTAAATGTAAATAATATAATAAGTAAGGCTCTATACTTGCGTTTTATTTTAACCGGACATACTGCATACCCAAGAACTTATCTTAGTGATATTCAAAAATTATAATAGTGATGATAACAACAACAATAACTGGCAGGTATGTAATTTTGACGACGTTGATTGAAAATATTTAAATTCTTTATTTACAGAACATTGTGTGCAGGTGCGTTCAGCCACAGCCAATTGCATTCAAGTTCGAATTATTCATCGAATGGCTGAACGAATTTGAAATTTTGACAGTTATCAATTGTTAAACAAAAACTATTACAAATTTTAAAGAGAAACACGTGGTTAAATATGTAAGAACTGCATTTTTATAACATATTTATTTCAATTTAAACTTGTCTTAACATAAAAGTTATTACAGCATAGATAGATTATCTGTTTCATCCTAACATAACCTCACTTTCTTTCAAAATAAAAATTTGTTTGTTATAATTTTAGATATTCACCATGAGTGAACAAGAAAACGAGCCCATTGAAGAGGTAAGACCCCCGTAAAATAATTAAAATGAAATTAATGAATCTGTATTAGTCTCAGATGAGTCCCCATGAAGTTGAGAAGATGGAAGAAGCTAAACTTAAGGCTAAATATTCAGTGGGTATTGGTGGCCCAAATGGTGGAAGACCAATTGCAGGACATTCAGCATTTTTACAGAAGAGACTAGCCAAAGGGGTGAGTCCCAGTAATTCTATTTCGCATTTCTGATTAATAGTTTGAACCTTTTTGTAGCAGAAATTTTTCGATTCAGGGGACTACCAGATGGCAAAGCAGAAAATGGGTGGCATTAATAAACAACCCTTGAAAACAGCTTTGCCTGTGAATCCCTATGCTACAGGCGGCGAGATTCCAACACCTGAAACTGTACCTGCTCGTAAGACATCTATAATTCAATCATCAAAGTTTACTCCAAATATAATTTCAAATAATTAAAAGGACTGTTATGAATATATCTCACTGTTATTTTTAATTTTTATTCGTTTCCTACAAGTATTTGCTTTTAGTTTTTCTCATTTTTTTTTGTTTCTTTTCAATATGTATGTAGATATATTAATCCTTAACTCTGAATTCTAACATGTATTTATTCAGGTAGTTACATTTTAAGTATTAATAAAAAATACTATTTTCCACAATCTCCACTCTCTCATTCAAGGTAATTAGGGATCAAGGACGTAAAACTTAAAACTCAGACTGAAACTTCAGAAATACAAACTAAAGAACAAGTTTTAATGTCACAAGGCACAATTTTTTTATAATACTTAAATATTAATTAAATCGAGCGAGGAACAAAAAAACAAAAAAAAACAATACAATACTTTTTCGTCAGAAAAAAAATTTAAACACTTTAACAAATACAAAATCACAAACATTGTACTAGAGATTCATTAAAATTACATTAAACAATCAAATAAGAGTGCAAATAGCACTCTTCTCTTTCTTTCGGTAATCGAACCTGAGTGAAAAATTATATAATCAGTCTTTTAAATATCATTTTTGGTATCATCTAAAGCTTCATTGTCACTCTGTTGTTGTAACTTTTCTGGCGCCATGCAAGCATCTTCGTCTGTAACTTCAGTGGAGTCAGCTTGGGGCGATTCATAAACACCATTTTCTACTGGAATTACCGGAAGTGTTTCGACAGCCCCCTGCAGTCTTGCCTCATCTTGATGTACAATAATCTCTGATGAGATACAAGCCTCATCTACAATTATATCAGAACCACTACTGACATCACCTTTACCTTCGATTTCTGCGTTTAATTCAGTGCCTTCCTCTTTAGTTATCGGAATAAATCCAGTTGCTTCAAGCAAATCCTGAACCTTTGCATCGTCAGCTTTAATCACAATCCCAGGTTGGGATACGTCTTCGAGACGTACCGGGCTCGTTTTCCCGACATTCTCCTCCTTCTTCTCATTCGCGTTTTTAATGGCTTCCTTTTCATTTTTCATTAGTTGCTCAACTCTAGCCAACTCCAGCTTTAATTCAGCGAGTTGTATCTCTTTCGGAGTCAACGGGACGACCGTTTCAACGCTCTCCTTTGCTTTCTTGGATTTCTTATTATCCCTCTTAGATTTTGTGCTTACTTTATGTTTAGCACCCAGACGGGATTCATCTAATTGTGCTACAGGAGGGACAACTACCTGATCCTCCTTGGTTATCTCTTCTATGACATCATCAGCCGTCTCAACATAAATCTCACTTGGAGATTTTCCAAGCTCCCTCAAAGTAGTCAAGTAAGCCTTACGTTCTAGCTGAATCTGTCTGCACAATTTAGTTAACTGCAACTGTTTCTTCTTTGAATCTTCTATAATCTTCTTCAGCTCATTAATCTCAAGTTGCAATTCGTAATTTGCGTTAATACTTTTATGATAACGAGTCTGCCACTCAATCTCCTCTCTCTCCAAAGTCTTGACCTGCTTTGTCATCTTACTAAGTTCTCCTTTAACGTGATCGAATAATGTACCACTTCTAGTAATAGTACTTTCAAACTCTTCATATTTCTCAGTATATTTATTTAGCTGTGCAGTTAAATCAGCAGACTGACGCTCTAATTGAGCACATTTAGCTGTGGAATCAACAAGCTCCTGTGTTAAGCGTTGAATTTGACCATTCAAAGTGTCATTCTCCATAGAGAGTTGATGTTTCTCAATTAAAAATTCTGTAGTTAATTTAGAACAGCGTGCCTCACCTAATTGTCGTTCGATTTCAATCTGCTTTGAAATACGGTCAACCTCATTTTCTCTGCCTTTAAACTCTTCATAAATCAAACTTAATCGCTCAGCCATCTGCCGGTTCTCCTCACCTAATTTAGAATTCTGCGTGTTACTCTCAGTGATAATAGTGGAGACTTTGTTTAAAGTTTTCTGAAATTCTTGCATGATATGTTTTCGCTGAGCCTCAGATTCCTGAATCTTGGCCGCCATCTCGTCCTGTGAATCAATATCAATATGTTAGTGTTACCTATCGGAATCTTATTGGATTGTCCAACCTTTAATGCAATATTATCCTTCTGCAATTGACGGCAACACCCTTCTAATCTGGAACGTGCTAGCAGCTGCTTATTCTTGTCGTTAGTGACGGAAGCTAGTTCTCGTTTAGTGGCATTCAGAGTGGTTTCCTGGCTGCGGTACAAGAGAATGAGCTCTTCGTATTTAGCTGCAAGTAATTTAATTTTATCTTTATCGTCGGTGTGGCTGCAGGATTTAAAGATGTCATCAATGGACATCGGGGTATCTTTCGAAGCCATTTTCTCTGGAAATAAATTAATATTAAATGCAAATATAAATGTGAGGTTATGTAGGATAAGTTTGAGGTTATGTAATACAAAACATACGTATATTAATAGAAAATCGGATTGATTCGTATAAAAATTGGTATTATTACGTTTATATACAAATTCACAGCACTTTTTTTCGTTAAATAATGATTTTTTTTCGATTTATTTACATTTAATAAATACTAAACCAACATCACAACAAAGTTTTAGAACCTAAAGGGAATGGCGGGAAATTCTAAGTCGGTAATGTAGAACGATGACAAGGCTGGTAATTCAGTTGTTTAACCGCGAGATTCAAATCTTTCAGGAAATTTTCAGGTAAATATATTTATTATTATTAGTAGGTAAATATATGCTCTTGAGATATGAGATTTTAACGCAACACGAATTATCTTGTTAATAAATTACACACACACATATGTACAATACTTTCGACAATGAAATGGAAAAAACTGCAGTTTTTTTACAAAATAGTAAAAAGTTTTAATTCTGATGTGTTAATTTAAGTAAATAAGGCTAACTTAAAGGATTGTGACCAATTCTAAGAGTAAACATATTTGAGGTTTATTGATCAAATAAGGAAATATATACAGGAAGATAGATTATTATGTATTTTATTAAAGATATAGATTTGTTACAATGGTAATTTGTAAAATTTGATGCAGTTTAAATAAAACATAAAATGAATTTTAATCATTTTACAAAAAAAGGACTAGAGGTTAAAGTACACGTGCAATCATGCATTGATTATCAATTTTTTGAATAATTGTTTTCGAATCTCAACCCTGAGGCAACATATTTAAGTTAAAATTAAAATATCGATTAAATACTTACTCATTGATGTGTAATAATTATATTTTATTTCAGCATGAATTTCAGAGTGTAGTTTACAATGAATAACGCTGTAAAACCTATTTTTGGAACTACGAAGTTACTCCCAATGAATATATGTATAGGCGGTCAAATTAAGATTTTAGATCCATTGAAAACGGTATTGTCCTACATATCAAAATATTATATAGAGTGTACGTAAAAGTACAAGAGGGGAGACATCTATTTTTTAATAGATTTATTATTTGATATTACATATTTGATTTACGGCAGCTCACGTGTGTACTTTGGATTTATTTTTGGCCACTCTATTGTTTGGCTGTTATCGAATGTGACATCTAAGGAGGCGAATATCGTTATAAATTCTTTTATAATACTAGTACTACCAAATTGAATAATACAAAGATGATTCGCGTGCGTGGCAGAGGATGTTGAACACAAAAATAAGTTTACACAATAGATTATTTTTTTAAATTAAATATGCATTATATAAATAGATGCAACAACGCAAGCAAGATTTGAATACTAAATAAAATTACATTTATTCCAAATTAATTCCAAAGTAATTGTGCCGTCCGCTAAGACACTAGACGAACAACCTGTATATAGGTCAAAACTACATTCGAATGTGTGTACGACGACATTCTCTCAAAAATAACTGGTTTTAGGTAATCCACGTGCCTATTATTGAATTATTTATTAAAACAGAAAAAATAGATGAAAGAAATGAATAGGTATTAACATTAGAAAAGATTAATTAATTAATAATAATTAGCTGTATTAAATACGATTAAATGTGCCACGATGGTATTCGTATGTACACAGATAATAAATTTGGTTTTAGTTTTAGAGGAAGTTGTTACACCTCAGCCATATATGGTGGTTGAAATTGAATAGCTTAATAAACATCTTCAAATGAATTTCATCTAATAAATAATTAATTATTTTGAACAATAATGTTATTAAATATGTGCCTTGCACATACCAAATGAGCATATTTAATCTGTATATGTATTCTTTGGTTGTTTGTCAGCTATCTCGCCAAGCACTCTGCATTGTGGGGAGCTAGTAACTTAGTTCGGTCTATGTGTGACTCTTGCCCGGTTAACATTTAACAGTTGGCCGCTAAGAAGGCCGAAACAACCCTAAGTAGATTCGAAACGAAGACGTGTTACCATGTTACGTACAAAATAATCTTGTTTACAAAAATAATTCTAAAACACGCAATTATGTTGTAGGATATTTTAAAAAACTAGTATAAATTAAAGTGATTTCGTTTAAAAATTAATTTATTATGTACTAGTGTATTTCTTTCTACTTTTTTTCTACATTATTCTATCCCAAACAAATGGAAAATACACCAGATTCTCTAATGTACAAACTAATCTTAACTGTACCATTCGTAATCGGTGTTGCCGGTAACATTGCAGCATTATGCATACTGTACTACACAGCAAAGAGAAGAAATGCAAAACACGTGCTTTTATTGAGATTTTTAGCAGCGAACGATTTGGTCTCCGAAATGGGGATGTTGACAATTATTTACCTACCGGTTTCTTATTCGAAATGCGTTGTTGTCGTGCTACTTAGAGCTTTTGGACTTGGGTCGGGATGTGTAGCGTTTGTTATGGCTGTTGAACGTTGGCTAGCACTCACAAAACCGTTTTTCTATCAACAGGTATGTAATTACGATTTTTTAAATACCTATATAATTATCTACGTAATATTAGAAATAAATAATTTTAATACATTTTTTTTGTACTTACATATAAATAATTGGCAAGTACAGATCTTTGATTTATATTCGATAGGTACGTGTTAAATTCAAATAATTAAAGTAAAACAATCGTGCGATTTCAAAATGCCAACACCATCAACTATTATTATAACATTGTATTTATTTTATAAATATCGAAAATCAAATGTAATTTACATACGTCGATAAGATGTAGATATTACATAATACGATAAATTTAAATACTAACATCGAACAAGGGCCCGCTATTGTTTTTGTCACTTGCTCCTTTCTAACATGATAACCGTTAAAATAAATAGCCTACGTGATATCCTATAATCACATTATAAATAATTCAAGATATATTTGAACTGGACACTTAACGGGAATCCGTGATAACACCGCCGAATTAAACGATGGTATCGATAAGAACCATGGTCTGGGGGAGGAACCTAGCGGAACGCTGAATTCGCGAAGTAATTTGCCATTTTATTTAGCTCATTCTGTATGCGTTTTTCGCGCGATTCCTTCGATGAGATGAAGACGGGGCCGAAAAACCTGAGGGAATCTCGGATTGTAAATAAACAGAACGGAATGAGCCATTTCCGTTGTTATGCTATGAAAAATACGATGATTTACGAACTGAAAATATTCAGAAAGCTTTCGATGATAATTCAAAAAAAAGAATGCACACTTGGATCCGTTTTATATGTCCATTCAAATGAATACATGTAAACTGTTGACGTTTAAAGTAGTTCGCCAGCAAGATATTGGATATTTATGTTTGAATATAAATTTTGCTAATCGTGACAATTCTTAGATATATATAAAAATAAAAGTGACAAGGTTAGGAAAACGTTTTTGGAATATATTTACGATTTTCAATCCAAGGCTGTTCCGACTTGGTTTGGAAATTAGACAGTATTTTAGGCAATTATTAGATCGCGCAAATGATATGGAATTCTATATAGTCTGTATTAAAAATTATAGTTTAGAGACACGATTGTCTACAGTTTGTAGATGTATCATTATCGATCGTTTATATTCAAGACCGGATTTCAATTGAGAATTATGACTTGTTTTAAATTTATTAGGTACGTATTTATTTCTTATTTCAAACATGACTTTATTAACGAGCATGACGATCTAGTACCTTATAAAAGAAACGATTATGTTTGCGAATATTAAGTTGGTTTTTCTTTTGAGCAAGCGGAAAGTATTTTTCGCCTGCAAACAAGAAAAACAACGTGAAAATCGAGAGGATAAATATATCAATCTATATCCAATATACGACTACATATTAGTTACCTTCAAAGGCAACTAATTATATGAGGGGGACACACGTCGAAAGTGCGTTAGGAATTTATTTTTATTATTATTAAATTTTCTGTAATGTTTTTGTAATTGATATCGATTCGGCAATAATATCCAATTTAAAAAGCTTGCCGGATATGCGTTATATATAGGGTGTGATTGATATTTGTGGTAAATACGCTTCAATGACGTAAACAAATTACGATCCTATACATGTTGATGATTTACGCGACAATAGACATCATTACTTTGAATAGATTCTATCTAGATCACCGAAATTTTCAAAGCACAACGTTATAATTACAGACTTTAGAGAAATTTTAAAAATAATTGAAAAAGAATCGAAAACTAGAGGTAGAGAACCGACCTCCACTATACTAGAGCTTTTATTAACACAGCAATCAAGCTTTACAGGATCGATTAATAATTACGCTATCTTTGTAAATATGTCGCTAATATATAGCGTATCCTCGAGGCAAGGTTTCTTCAAGGTTGCGTCGTCCACGCGAATTGAGAAATGAAGTAATTTTTCATTTAATTTTAGCACGTCACTTATTGGGTTCTGGTAAGAGCTGTAGCTGCTATATGGCTAATAGAAGTCCTAATTACCTATTTACCTCTCTACACAAATTACGGCCTATTCTACGAAAATGGCCAATGTAAGAAATACAGGGAGGCCGAGAAAAAGGAAGATATAATCTACGCTTATCTATTCTTCACTTTCGGTAATGCTAGACAAATTTTTATTTTACTTTTTACGAAACTAAACCAACACCTGCCCAATAGGTGTTACAATATGCGTAGTTATCGCTTATTGCAACACTATGGTCTTTTGGGAACTGTCTAAACTGGGCTCTAGAAGGAAGCAACTGGTTAGGAGGACGAGTCGTTCGACTATGAATAACAGCAGGATAGAAAATTGCAGGGAATACGCTACGTCGGAGGAACGAGCTTTCGCCACTGTGATGGCCTTCCTGGGCATCATGTTCGTCGTGTGTTGGTTGCCACAAATGGTACGTTAATTTGGAGCCCTCGACTTTTCTTAGAGCCACAAAATCAAATAAAATTATTTTAAATTTTCAGATATTAATTCCAATCGCCCAATTAGAATATAAAGGAAAAATGTACGGTATACTATCGAAAATAGCCAATGCTCTGTTGGCTATCTATTTCACCGTCGATCCTTACGTTTACGTCTTCAAACACTACATAGATAGACGGAAATTTCGTCTTCCGTTTAAATCGAAACGTTCATCTTCCTCTACAGCCCATGGCTCGACAGCCGGTGGTACCCCGACCACGGTCCTGTTGAGTGCACCCAGTTTCACGGCCACTAATGTTTAAAGGGGACTCACACGGGTATATATCGATGGATGAGAAAACTATAGTGATTTCAATTTTACCAAATATTAATAATAAATAGCTTTTTTGTTAATCTCCAAATGTCTATATATTTTTGTTACTGCGTATCTGTATATGTACTGTAAATTGTAAATGCATGTATGTAATATCGTAATATGTGGTTGAATGTTAAATTCGGCGTATTTCTTGTATGTATAGAGTTCATTTAGAAAATATTTCTCATTTTATATTATACTAAATAACGTAAATATTTTCAACGACAGTAACTTCAGCAGTGCCATCCTTTATTTAAAAGCTTCAAATTCTAATGTCAATACAATTGATATACCTACTTCCTAGTCACGATTTAATATGTGTTAATCATATAATATTAAAATCTCTCAAATAAATGCTACTTTACGTACATATCCCGCATTTCATTATTATATTACAATTACTTCCTTCGATAGTTTCGAAACAATAAACAAGTTTTCACGAACTGATTAAAGAATTGCATTTTTTCGCCGATAACTATCGCCTAGATTACAAATTCTCGTCGCATCTCATCTGAATATTACATAAATAAAACATTGGTGATTAGACCGATTCATATAATAATGAATCACAATCGCAATTGTTCATAAGGATATACGTGGTCTGCATAAATTAAATCATAAATTAACAATATTCATTGTTATCCTGATAAAAACGTATTCAAATTTGGATATTCACATTCGAATGTTGGTCATCCTGATGACCTACGCAATTGTTTTCAGTTTTACGATTTGGTAGACCTGACTGTCATCTGTCAGCTGTCATTCATATCAAAAATGACTCATAATTCCCCGAATTGAGTACTTCTAATATGATCAATATCCTCAATTAATTATACCATGAATTTTACATTAAGTTAAAGTACAAACAGATTTAATTTATTCCATTTATATTTTCTACCATTTTTTACTTAAAAAAAAAAAATGAATAAAATTTTACAGGTATGTGAGATTTCCTGGAAATAATTTATAATTCTATAATTTTAAAAAATATTTCAGGGAAACCTCTTCGACTTCTTAATCGGTTTCGTTATAATAGGCGTATGCTTTCTTCTAACTTACAAAAAGAAAAAAGTCATTAAGCTGATGGACATCCCATTATTAAATAAACGTATTCTAGAATATAAACCCGAGCCACTTGTTAACGATACTGAAGCAAGCTTATTAACTAGAGCAATAATGGAGTCACCAATGCCTACGTCTGCGGGCTGTTTAAATTTAGCTAAAATAAATTATATGGACTTACTTAATAACACAGTACTTCGTGATAAGGCTGAGCAGTGCATTCGAACTTACGGTGTTGGATCTTGCGGACCAAGAGGCTTCTATGGAACCATAGGTAAGATAAAATTAGGGAAGAGACTCGTAACTTATGTGATTATCCTCTTGTAGATGTACATTTAGATTTAGAAAATAAGATCGCTGAGTTCTTAGGATTAGAAGAAACTGTTTTATATTCATATGGATTTTCCACAATTTCCAGTGCTATTGGTGCCTATTGTAAGAAGAATGATTACATTTTCTGGTATTGCATTTCTCGAATGCATCTCTATTAATATTATTTTTAATATAAATTTAAATTTGCAGTGATGAAGAAATTTGCTTTGCAAGTCTTCAAGGGTTCTTAGCTTCTAGGAGCACTGTTATCTATTTCAAGCATAATAATATGGAGGATTTAGAAAAAAAATTGGAAGAAGTAAAGCAAACTGAGAAGCTAAAAGTTGGGTTTTTGTTAAAAATTCCTGTAATTCAGTACAAATTTATTTTGATTTCAGAACAAGACTTTCAGAAAATTCTTAGTTATCGAAGGGATATACATGAAAACTGGCCAGATATGTCCTCTACCAGAACTTGTTGAGATATCAAAGAAACACAAGATGAGGATATTCTTAAACGAAACACATTCATTTGGTATCCTTGGAGAAACAGGTAGAGGAGTTACTGAATATTTCGATGTTGATGTTAGTACAAACTAAAAACATTAATTCGACTAATTTTCAATTTTAATGTGTTATTTTTCAGAGATCAGAGATTGATATGATCATGGGTTCTCTAGAAACATCCCTTGCTTCAGTTGGAGGATTTTGCGTTGGCCGTTCTCTTGTAATCGAACACCAGAGATTATCTGGTTTAGGTAAAATTAGTATCAGTTTAGAGCTGATAGTTTTATTATATTGTCTGATTTAGGCTATTGCTTCTCCGCTTCGTTACCGCCATTTCTAAGCTACGTACCGTTATGTGCCATTGAAATGTTCGAGGATAATCCGAGCATGTTCTCAAAGCTACAAGCTGTCAGTATTAAAATGCACGAAAGTCTAGGAAAATTAGACGATTTTCTCATTGTTAGCGATGCCATATCGCCATTGAAAGTAATCACGCTTAAAAAAGATGCTAATGTTGAGAAAACTGATAAGATCTATGATTTTGTAAGGATTCTGTCGTATCTGGTTATTTTAGAGATCTATTAATGCTTTTTTATGTCCATAGTGTGCTAATAATGGAGTGTTTGTGTTGAAGATTGATGATAGGATATTATTTCACGTAAACATTGGAATGAAAGATGAAGAAATTGAGAGGATCGTTGATACTTTCTCGAAGGCCGTTGAAGTTGTTTAAAAAATTTAAAATTTTCACTATAATACATTGTATTGTTATTTCTTTTTTCCTATGTAAAATGCTTCTGGAATAAAAAGTTTTAAAGTTCAAGTTATTCGGCGTAAATGAACGACAAAAGTATCCCTATTAGCGCGACAGTTCGGACCTTATATATGTACCTGTATTTACAATTAAATTCTAACATTTTTATACCACGTAATGTACTGGCGACGAAAATAAAAGTATGGAAAAATTGTAGGAGGATATTAAAGACCGGCCTAACACTGACTATTAAATCGCGAATAAGACCCGAGCACAATAGAAATTTATTGATCCTTTTTCAGATTCAAAGCTAGCACTAATAACTGTACTTTTATTTAACATTTTCCTCCAATTTACGAACACGTCCATATGTAACTAACCGATTGGACATATTATTTACTATTTAAATTATAACACTGTGCCGTTATCGTTGTAAATGTGTTAAATGATCCTGTCAATTATACGAACTGCCGAGATACGATATGCAGATGAGTGTTTCAGTCAACTTTTAAAGCTTGTACAAAATTGGTTCGCATTTTTTTTTAACTATAAATTATGTTAGTGTTATACAGTGTTCAATCAAATTAAAATCTGGTTAATTCGTTGTTTAAATTAAGACCGTGTTTACTATATTCTTATTATTATTTTTCAATATTCGAATCAGATATTTTAATTACCCACTATGTATTCCCAATTAGTGGTACAAATACTTAGCATTTTATATTACGCAAACGTTATTTTTGCGAGAAGCGCAAACTACAACTACCCAATAGCTACAACAACGCAAAGAAGCATATCAGAATTAAGGTAAAATTTTGACCTATTTTACGAATTGCTAACTAATTCCGGGTCGCAGTTCTAGAGAATCCAGAGGCATGATGATGATGGATTACGACCACGAGGATATTCACCACATAGAAACTACCACAGCGGCCCCACAAGAAGAAGAAAAAGCCGTTAAAACTGATAATTGGGCTAATTATTACGATTTCATTATTAATGAAGGTTCCTTCAAGTTCTGGGCGGCATTTCAGGTGCGTTAATTGTTCTTTTAATACCTATTTCGTCGATTTAAAAAGCTAATTTTAGTTGGGAACAGCAATTTTACTTATATATTCCGCTTTCGCTGCGATATATTACGCGAAATTCAATATTATATCAACGGATTACGATTATTACGACTACTTGTTTGGAAGATCTTTTGATGGTGGTTATCCTGCAACGCCTGCGGATTCCGGAAGCAGTCAATGGTTTGGTTTAAGTACAGATACGATAAGGACGATATACAATGCACTTACATCGAAAAAATATTCTTGAGTTTATTGTATTTATACGTATTTTTAAATTTTAATAATAAAAAAATATATAAAATGATTATTTTCATTTTATGCTTTGCTGGTTTCTGCTGTGTGGAACGTGTCTTCCCCACAACATATGTATATTAAAAGAATGGCAGAACAGAAAAGTACAATTATAAAATTGACACAAATTATCTAATTTTTCTTTAAAATAGATTACAAACTATGAAATCAATTAATCTAAATAGGATACAGGATTACAATAATGTACTGATTTATAAAAATATATGCAATTATTTAGTTAGAAAAATATTAATTTTGTAAAATCAATTCTTCATCATACCATGCATACATATATTTAATAAATCATTTACATAAAACTTATTGTGCGTTCGAACACATACTTTTTGTTGGCGAAAATAAATAACACAATAAATATAAAAGAAACGGTCGAACTATAGCTTGAAATTTATAAACCTTAACAATAGGACTAGTACAATTAAAAAAGGCAATATAAAACATTCACTATAAATCGATTAAATTGCTTACTGGAACGTTATTTACATTATTAGTTGAAACTACAGTTATAGTTGTCGTTGTTTCTTTACAACTCTCAGTTTTAACTTCAGTGTAAAAAGTAGACTTCGTTTTCGTTCGTTTAGGTGGATCAGGAGGCTGCTTATTCCGAATATAATCTAAAACTGGATCCTTCCCTGTCCGCATACTTAATTTAGTTTGTAAAATCACAAGTTGAGATCTCCAGTGCTCGTACGGTGCAGATTTCAGCGCAGTGACCCATTTATTGACGTCCTCTTCACAGCGGCAAGCAAATATGTGTTTGCCATCATTGAAAGTGATCGAGAATGCATAGAATATACCTCTTCTTGGTTTTTCGTGAGCAATTTGAACATTTTCTAATACGAACACTCCTAAAGGTTGTGGCTCATTCACTCTATAGTAGAATAGTAAATTGTATACCAATTTGAACGTCCTCTCCTTCAGTGTTGGCTGCTGATACCAATCGGACCAATCATTCCCTTGTGGTCTCATGTACAATAAAATACCTTCTATACTAGGTAATCGAAAGTCGTTAGACAATTTAGCCATTTCTTTATCATTAAATCTCATCTTGAAGTGTGCTTCTCAGTTCAGCATTGCTTGCCCACCGAGTATCTCCCTGCTGTATCTTTCGCAATGATTATAAAAAGTTTCCCAATTATTTCTAAACAGATATAATATTATTTTTTTATGCTAATAATTACAATGATACGCTACAATTACCTGTTAAATGCTTATTATTGCTAAATTGGCTTGCAACATTCAAGTCTATTATTGTCTATGATACTGTGAAAAAATCACAATCACAATTGTTACAACCCGGTGATCCTGAGCGCAATCTCCGTGATAATTATCAGGAAACCCGCGTAGATTTAAATATACTACACCGAGATATTAAAGGATTATTTTACTCAAATAACTTACATAATCCTGGACGAAGTACTGAATCAAAATTGCCAATAAATATATACAATTAATGCTCTTCTCTTTTGATTCAAAACTAAATAAGTTAGATAAACAATTAATTCAATATCAAATAAATAATTTAACATGACCTCATATGTTTAGCCAATTTAACTTTTGAGTAGGTAATTGTACTTCGGAACTGTATTATTAACCGTGGTATTTTAGCGATTAGACCTATTTATAACTTAAAAGCACAATTCTCAATCAAAAATATGGGTGATTTGGGGCCTATTGAGTATTTTATATGTGGGGGTATTGGTGGTGTATGTACTGTGTTGGTGGGACACCCCTTTGACACTATTAAGGTAAGTAAATAAATATGTAACCTCTTATTTACAATAAAAAAAAATACTATCCCTAATATTCAGGTTCGATTGCAAACTATGCCAATTCCGAAGGTTGGTGAAGTAGCTTTGTATGGTGGGACATTCGATTGTATGAGGAAGACTTTAACAAACGAAGGTTTCAAAGGCTTCTATAAAGGAATGGGAGCACCTTTAGCCGGGGTGGCACCTATTTTTGCTATATCGTTTATGGGATACAGAGTGGGGAAGCAGATATTCAGCCCTAAGGAGTCCAATCGATACACATATCAAGACTATTTCTTAGCAGGTGCATTCTCAGGAATTTTCACTACTAGTATTATGGCACCTGGTGAACGGATAAAATGCCTGTTGCAGATCCAGCAGGATGCTAAAACTAAAGTATACGATGGTCCAGTTGATTGTGCGAAGAAATTGTACAAAGAAGGTGGAATTCGAAGTATTTATAGAGGGTCAGGGGCTACTTTGTTAAGAGGTAATGTTAGAAGTGGCTGGAGGGTATTTTTAAAACAGGTATAAAAGTGAAAGTATGTCATATTAGAATCTATATATCTGGAATTAATAAATTGGACTTTAAACCTTGGTTGTTAGCTAGATTGAATGCATGTGTGCAATATAGCAAACAAGGTGTAAGTTAAGATACAGTCGAATCTCGATAACTCGAATTACAAGATACAAGTTTACAGCTTATATTTATTTAAACTATAAATAATATTTAAAAACATAAAATATTTTATTACAATTGTGTAGTTAAGAAAAACAGGTACTTAAATTTAACAAAGATCAAATATACGTATTTGTTTGAAAATTACGAAGTATGCATATGAGATTAGATGTCGATCTTTTTTAATTTACCGAATATGTTCTGTTTGTACATCTTCTTCTTGTATCGTCGCTTTATCGGCTTACGTGCTTTCTCCGGAATGTTTTCAGAATTAACTGGAACCAAATTCTGATTCTGGTACATTGGAAATACATTTGAAGGCTGCAATCTATTCGATTCCAAATTCTTTAAAAACGACTGCTTTATAACGGTTTCTTCTCCAGCCGGATCTACATCATTTCGATTATTATAATTGTTACTTCTCTCGGGGATAACAGTCACTATATCGTCCAAAATTTGTACAGATTTCTCAGTTAAAGGCGTCGACTTAATTCCGCCACTTTTCGTAGAATTTAACTGCTTAAATTTCTGGTATTTCTTCTTAAGTTTCGGCTTAAAATCTGTACATTTTAATTGCTTACGTAACACATGAAACACATTCCAATTATGAAACTTCTTAGGAGTGGTACATTTAGGTGCGACTCCATTATCGTAAACGTATTTAAATACATCATTTCTCTCATCCCGGCACGAGATCCCTTTATCGAAAGCTTGATTGCATCCATTAACAGTCTTCTGTTTAATCCGATTGGTTAAGACCGGCTTCCAATCGCTCATTGAGCAAGAACAGTGCCAAGGATTGTTACTCAATCGAATTAATCTTAACTGATTATTTGGGAAGATCCCTTTAGGTAGCTCAATAAACTTATTATGATTCAAATATAACTCCCTCAAACTTGCTAAAACGTCGAATATACCGTAGGGAAGATATTCCAAGTTATTTCGCGATAAATCTAAGATTTTCAACTTATTCAAACCCATAAAACCGTCAACCGATATTTTCGAAATGTTACAATTATTCAGAATTAACCGTTCTAAATCATTAATCTCCAAGAAGGCATCGAATTCGATTTTAGGTATATCCCCAGTTAGAATTAATTCGTTCAAGTTAGGCATCCCAACGAATATTTCCTTCTCCAAACTAGCCATCTTCAAATTCTTAATTGTTAATTTTTTTAACATTTTCAATCCTAAAAACGAATTTGTTAGTATCGTTAAGGACGTATCTGCACCCCCTAATATAATCGAGTCCGTAGTATTCATTACTTCGAAAGTGTTGGGAAAAACTGCGTTAATGGGGTTGTCACCGAAATTGGCGAGTTTTAATTTCGGAAAAGGCGGCAGCGATAATTCGGAAAGCTGGGAGAAGTTGTTGTATGATAAATCTAGATATTCCAATTCTAGGAGACCGGCTAAATTCCTAATCTGTATATTTAGTAGGTTATTGTGAGCTAAAGATAACGTTTTAATATTAGCAGTTCCGTAGAAAGCAAAATCGGGGATAAATTTCAAATTATTTTTCTCCAATAGTAAATAAATTAGATTGTTTAAACCCTCGAACATTTCCCAGTGGACGTTATTGAAATCGCAATGATATACGCGCAGCAATATTAGCGATGTAAAGCCTTTAAATCTAACAAAATTTTGCTCGATATATTTATTATAGGGTAATATTTCGGCTGGTGAGCCTACTTTAATGACGGTTAAGGGTTTCGAATGGGGATTAATCTTTTGTCCCGGGTCGAATGTAATTATCTCATCCCCAATTTCATTTTCGATTATACCAAGTTTGTCCCCACTGTTCTTTAATATCATATTCTCTAAATTGAGATATTCCAAAAGAGGTAACGTTACATCGACATCGCAAATGAATCTGCTAATATTGTTCCTTTCCCGCATATTAACACCTTGCAGTTCTAATATGATCAAATCTTGGAATTCCAGTAAGTCGCTAAATTTTATCGTCTTATTTCCGGAATCGGAGCCTTGGAGTAAAGTTAACGAATTAATATCATCAGGTAGAGTTCCTAGTAATCTTTCGACGTCAGTCTCTGTTTGAATTATGCATATAGCGCTTTTTATAAGGGATTTATCCTCGTCGAAATTTGCAACGAAATCTTCATCGTAATATACCTACAATTAAAATTGGCTATACATAGGTATACCACGGGGGGTATGCGGATACTTACATCGTTGTTTTCGTGGAAATTTGCTTCCGAGTGGTGTTTATTCACTTCTTTATCTTTTTGAGTGAATCTGTATACGTTAGATTCGGTTATATGTTGCAAACGACAGGCGCACGATATCGGACAATTTTTTTCATTATTCCAGTGTGAAAATACCTGGAATCATTATTTATTAAAACTAGTTTAAAATCGAATTTTAAAAACTCACCATTTGTATGTAAACTAAGAAGTAGAATACATTCAACATTCTCACTTCCATATTTAGTTCTTTAATCAACGATATGCACTGTGAATATGATTATGACATACTAATTTAACAGGAAATACTCCTACGCTTATTTCCTATGTTTTATCTCAATTTTAATATAAGAAAACAATATACATACTATAGTGTATTAGGTGTTCTACTTTCTTTTTTAAATTTTAGATATTCCTGCCAGTGGATTATATTTCTTAACATACGAAGCAATAAAAGATTATTTAACAGATCACGGGGAAAAAGATATTACAATAACTGGCACGGTTTTTGCTGGCGGGTGTGCGGGTATAGCCAATTGGTTGATCGGTATGCCGTTCGATGTTTTAAAAAGTCGATTACAAACAGGTAAAAGCACGAATCGTTTAGCAGTGAGGATCGATCAATTAATCGCTATTTTACAGCCAAAGAGGGTCAATTCCCCAATGGGATTCGTGACGTTGCAAAGGAGCTGTTAAAACATGAAGGTCCTCTAGCTTTGTACAAAGGAATAGTTCCCGTATTGATGAGAGCTTTCCCCGCAAACGCAGCTTGTTTCTTAGGATTTGAATTGAGTAAAAAACTCCTAAAAGGATTATTTTCTAGTGAATAAAGGAATATATTTATATATCGCAACAGTTATTATTAAATTGTATGTATATTTTTATATAATTTTAAAAATAAATGGTTTACATTTTAACACGAATCTTTTGCGAACCCAATCGTCAAGTGTTTTCCGTAATCTTGGTGAATATAAAGCTAAAAGACTAATTTCACCACCATTAAAACGAGTTGGAAGAAACTTAATAAACCGCTAAACTCATACAACACTGTATATATATATATATATATAGATCACCCTGTATACAGTCGCGAGTATGCACCACTCTGTATATGTATATCACCCTGTATACAGCCGCGAGTATGTACCACACTGCATACAACACTCTATATATATATATATCACCCTGTATACAGCCGCGAGTATGCAGCACCCTGTATATATATATATCACCCTGTATACAGGCGCGAGTATGTACCACCCTGTATACAGCCGCGAGTATGTACCACCCTGTATACAGCCGCGAGTATGCACCACCCTGTATACAACATCGTTAATATACCACCCACGTATATGTACAACAACCTAATTATACTACCCTGTATACAGCCGCGAGTATGCACCACCCTGTATACAACCGCGAGTATGCACCACCCTGTATACAACACTGTTAATATACCACCCGCGTATATGTACAACAACCTAATTATACCACCCTGTATACTAGATAATGTATCGCCCTGTATGTGCACTTAATATTTACATAGTCCTTTTTATTATTTGTTTAATAACAATGTAATCACAAAGTCATTAAGTGACGTCACGAATATCCTTCGACATCGTCGTTTGTTTATTATTACAGTCACTTCGGTACGTGCCGTTATTTCGGGCGGACGTATCGTTGTCTGTGGGGTTAATTTTCTAACAACAGTATTTTCTGCTGTTGTATTTCTATCTGTGCCGCTTTCTCATTTAATTTTCTTCTATCTATATTATTCCCGTTATGCGAACATGCAATTTTTAATTGCTGTCCGTAAGTTTTCAAATTTTGAGTTATTTCTAACTTCAAAATTCCCCGCACAAATGCGTGCAGTCGTTATAGGGTTAGTTGGTATTTTGTTACCAACTAACCGACTACTCAATATGAATGCGTTGTTATTATTCTTCAAATATTTTCAACGATTGCTGTAAAACATTCATATTGGGTACGGTCGTTTCCTTTCTTGAGTTGAGTGTTTGGGTGCTGAATGTATGGGAGTGCAAGTTACTTTCTTCGTGTGCTTGATTCCTTGGCTGACTATATATTCAATGTGAATGCTCTGTAGTAACTCATTTCCCAAATTTGACACAAAGGAGATATGCAATAGTGCGAATGCTATCACTAGAGCTCTTATGGTCGTTGGGTTCTTGCTTCTTGTTTGACATTCGGATTCGTCCGAATGGGTGCTCTAATGGCACAGTTCCAATGACACCAAAATGCCTCTGTATGAGGCCTATCAAACTGTTGTGGGTGCTTGGCGTCCACAAAAGTATCGATGTGGTAGCCCCAATCTTGCGCATATCTCCTTTGTTCTAATTTGGGATCAATGACTGCTGCAATGTATTCATGTTGGGTTATAGTCTGCATTCTTTATCGTGTCGTTTCTTCCACAACGACACGAATTCTCTTGAATGTTTGTGTACTGAGTGTGTGAGGGTGATATTGGAGTGCAAGTTATTTTCATCGTGTGTTAGATGAACGAATGTGAGCGATTTGTTGGTGAGTGTGATATTGGAGTGCAAGTGATTTCCTTCGTGTGCTTGATTCCTTGGCTGGCTATATATTCAATGTGAATACTCTGTAGTAACTCATTTCCCAAATTTTACACAATGGAGGTATACAATAGTGCGAATGCTGTCACTAGAGCTCTTATGGTCGTTGGGTTCTTGCTTCTTGTTTGACATTCGGATCCGTCCGAATGGGTGCTCTAATGGCACAGTTCCAATGACACCAAAATGCCTCTGTATGAGGCCTATCAAACTGTTGTGGGCGCTTAGCGTCCACAAGAGTATCGATGTGGCAGCCCCAATCTTGCGTATATCTCCATTGTTCTAATTTGGGATCAATGACTGCTGCAATGTATTCATATTGGGTTAATAGCCTTGCTTTCTTTATCGTGTCGTTTCTTCTACAACGACACGAATTCTCTTGAGTGTTTGTGTTTTGAGTGCCTGAGGGTGATGTTGGAGTGCAAGTTATTTTTATCGTATGCTTGCTGAATGACTGTGTGCGATTATTTGGTGAGTGTGTGAGGGTGATGTAGGAGTGCAAGTTATTTTCATCGTGTGCTTGATTCCTTGGCTGACTATATATTCAATGTGAATGCTCTGTAGTAGCTCATTTCCCAAATTTTACACAAAGGAGATATGCAATAGTGCGAATGCTATCACTAGAGCTCCTATGGTCGTTGGGTTCTTGCTTCTTGTTTGACATTCGGATCCGTCCGAATGGGTGCTCTAATGGCACAGTTCCAATGACACCAAAATGCCTCTGTATGAGGCCTATCAAACTGTTGTGGGTGCTTGGCGTCCACAAGAGTATCGATGTGGTAGCCCCAATCTTGCGCATATCTCCTTTGTTCTAATTTGGGATCAATGACTGCTGCAATGTATTCATGTTGGATTATAGTCTGCATTCTTTATTGTGTCGTTTCTTCCACAACGACACGAATTCTCTTGAGTGATTGTGTACTGAGTGTGTGAAGGTGATGTTGGAGTGCAAGTTGTTTTCATTTTGTGCTTGATGAACGAATGTGAGCGATTTGTTGGTGAGTGTGTGAGGGTGATGTTGGAGTGCAAGTTATTTCCTTTGTGTGCTTGATTCCTTGTCTGGCTATATATTCAATGTGAATGCTGTGTAGTAACTCATTTCCCAAGTTTTACACAATGGAGGTATACAATAGTGCGAATGCTGTCACTAGAGCTCGTATGGTCGTTGGGTTCTTGCATCTTGTTTGACATTCGGATTCGTCCGAATGGGTGCTCTAATGGCACAGTTCCAATGACACCAAAATGCCTCTGTATGAGGCCTATCAAACTGTTGTGGGTGCTTAGCGTCCACAAGAGTATCGATGTGGCAGCCCCAATCTTGCGTATATCTCCATTGTTCTAATTTGGGATCAATGACTGTTGCAATGTATTCATGTTGGCTTAATAGCCTTGCATTCTTTATCGTGTCGTTTCTTCTACAACGACACGAATTCTCTTGAGTGTTTGTGTTCTGAATGTGTGAGGGTGATGTTTGAGTGCAAGTTATTTTCATGTTGTGCTTGATGACTGACTGTACGATTATTAGGTGAGTGTGTGATGGTGTGTGAGGATGATCGTGTTGGAAGGTTGTGTACTAAATGTGTGAGAGGGATGTTAGAGTGAAAGTTCTCGATAGTCTTTTGGGTGTTTTACAATTTGTTACAGGTCACGGGTGAAGTGACAACGATTTCTAACGGCGGAGTTAGTTTGTATCAACATTGACGAAGCGTCATGGAAGCGTCTACCTTCTTTACTCTTCTTAGATACGAGCTCTACGATATTTTTTTAGATTAATTTACCGAAAAATATTTGCTTAGTTAAAGATTAGTATTTTTATCTTTCGTTGTCACTGTTGGTGGATTAACTAAGCAAATATTACGTTCAATATTTAAATTTATATTAATGTAAAGGTTAACAATTATTGGATTACTTACTAAAATCTGTGAATTATTATGAGATTGCTGTTACGAAGCGAATATAGTTCATATTCGTTTTGTACGTAAGCATCCAGTAATTGCAGACCTATTGCAATTTATGACGTATGTACAGTTTTAGTGTAATATTTGTTTGGGGCTCACCTCTTGCGCCCTTCTACCTTTTCGGTGATGGGGGACAATTGGTGGGTCAGAGCCGGGAAATGAGGTCAACAATTTGTTGGCTTTATCTCTTGGTGGGTGAGTGGAGGGACCTCAATAATTTTGTATTAAGTTGTAAGTTAGCGAAGTATGAAGCTTTATCACTGGTTCATGGAAAAATATACGTACATGAATTGTACATAATAAAATTTATATTTGGGGCTCGCTTCTTCCGTCCTTCTACCTTTTCGGTGGCTGGAGACAATTGGCGAGTCAGGGTGAGGAACCCGGGAGATTAGGTCAACAATTTGTTGGCTTTATCTCTTGGGGAAGGTGGAGTAAGTGGAGGTATTTCAATAAATTGTGAAGCTTCATTCTTTCGAAAATATATTTTTTTATATTTTTAAACTGCTAACATTTGTTATTTCTTTTATCGGTAAATAAAGCTGTTAGATTATACTTGATTATACGTATAGCATTTTCATTCTATGCCTTGTTAAGAAACGTTTTTAATAAATAATTCGCAATGAATCTCTGTTTGGAAGCAGTCTGGCTTGAGATTTATTAAAGTCCGCAATATTAAATTTAGAAAAATTTTTGGTTCTATTAGACCCAATTCCCAAAATATTTTGGCCGATGCTTAGGCAACCCATTATACGTCCGAGCCTCAAAAATTGCTACCACTAATCATAACATTTCTAACATAGAGATTAAGCTTTTTGTATCGAAATTTAGTTATTTAAACGTGTACTTCGACCTTTGTAGTTAACTAAATTCTCTATTTACTGTTTAATTTAGTCCGGTTTTAGCGCTACACTAGCAAACATGTTATCAACCAGATCAAAACAGTTGTTCTCTCAGGTAATTGCATTACATTCCATCCTCAAATATAGTAAAAACCTTTAATTTCTCACAGTTCTCCAGCCAAATTAAAAGACTGCAAAGCACATTAATTATAGCAGAACATAACAATGAGGCCCTATTACCGATCACCCAAAATGCCCTCACCGCAGCAAAAAAA
>SMLS01053988.1:0-14880 GCA_004785975.1 Popillia japonica
TTTTTTGTTAACAGCATTGCTATTTCTGTACATGTAATATATCGCCAAATAAAATTTACTGCCACATTATCTACACTTCAGTTAATTAAACTAAAAAAAATAGGACAAAGAATGACTTAATTTCGCATTTACTCTCAACTTATTTGACTGAAATAAAATACCCTGTATAGTTTCTGGGACTATAATAGATTTCTCCTTCTGATCGTCCTTTTTTCCGATGAGACAAGTTTTTATCTAATCGGCATAATTCAAGGTCAAATTAGAGTCCTCAATTAATCCATGAAGTCCATTCCCCAACATCAACAAAAGTTGAATATATGTATGTCTGACAATAGTAGCGTACAAGCTTACAGGCCTATTTTTCACAGAAGGAAAGTTGAATGGAGACAAGAATTTTCATCTACTGAACAACCATATTCTTCCTACACCTCAACAGAATGGATGGAGCACCTCTCCAGTACGGTAGACGAGTTCTTTAATTGTACTTTTCCAAATTGGTGGATTGACAGTGGAAGATTTTTATAGTGGCCTGTTTGTTTCGTTTGACCTTTCCATTTGGGGTTATCCTCGTTAGACGGCCAACCTCTTTACAGGAAGTGTGTCAAAAAATAGTTAATGAATATCAACTAATTCAGCGCCCCATCTTGGAACGGATAAAGGGATTTGTCAACAGACTTGCATATTGTCAGTAGATGAACAGTGAGCATTTTGAACATTTAAAATTGTTTTTTTCCAACTGGACTATAACTACCATTTTATTAGCTAAACTAAACTAAACTAAATATGAACGAATTCAAAGAAGAAGAATAAGAATTATTAGAATCGCGAAAAATGTACAGGATCCTCTAGTTAAACAGCTGCAGGTACAATTATGTCTTTGTCGTGTACTATGCACCACAATTACTTGCCTTCAAAGTACCAGAAATGACATCCTTTTTGGCTTAAACGCATTTACTTGAGTCCATACTATATTTCAACCTTCTATCTTTGTTTTTGCCGGTTTAGACATTTGGGAGTTACGTACGTCCTCTAAATTGAGCATTACCAAGAAAAATCGTGGTAGTAAGCCATGAAAATTAAATATGATATGTCAAAATTGCCACAAAGTATATTTCGTCTTTAAGTGATTTTAAGTTGTTCATAGATACATATGTAGGAAGAATTAAATATTTATTCTAATAGAGATATTTGGAATTTATTTTATAGTCATGCTGAGTTTCTTCAAATTATTGGAAGGACATATCCATACCCACATTTACCACCAATGAATAAAACGAATATCATTGGGAACGCATTTTTTTACTTTAATTTGTTATTCTTATTTAATTTTCTTTCTTGTTTATGTTGTTGTTAATGTATATTTGTTATTTTGCCTAATGAATCCAAATAAATATAATTTGTCTAATCCCAAAACTATTTAGAATTTATTATCCAAGGCTCACTACTAATAATGTTCAATTTAACAAAATCGATTTTTCTTTATTTGAAAATTACTTAAATGATCATTAAATTCGGAACACCCTGTAAGAGATTTATTAACTGTCTAGACATTAAACAGTTTCTCCTACCTTTCGCCGCCTCCAGCAGAAATATGAAGCAATTCGGTTCATTCATGGCTTAGATATGTGATATTAAAAAGTCTTTTGAAAGAGCGAAAAATTTCACAAAAATCAAAATAATTCAAAAACTGTTAATTTTTGATATAAGGAACTTCAATATAAAATGTTATAACATCTCAGAAGAGAGTTACGTAATTGACATTGTACCACCATATATAGTTGTGATGTACCTAATTGAAAAACAAATTTCTCTTGGTCTTTTTTTTTGGTTTTTCAAAAGCCGAAATTTTAAAAATTGTTCTAGATCGTTCTACTAGATTTATTCTATATTGGACTAAAATTTGCCTTCCCCCATTTTTTTCGAAAATTGAAATTTTGAAAGTTTCCATGTTGTTCTGGGTTTGTTCTATATTGTTCCAAAGTTTCAGTTCTCAAAGATGTATGTATGTATACTCCACCCCTCTTTATTTAGTATCTATAGATATTGTGAAAATGGTTTTATATTTGTTCTAAATTGTTACAAAATTTCAATTTTCGAAAAACGGTGGGAGTGGGCTGCAACTTCACATACGTCACAGTTTATTTTGCTGAACTTTTATACAAAATATATACGATGGGAGGCTAAAATTTTTGAACGGTATGGAATAAAGTTAGAACCACCTGGAACGATTGTCGTGATTATGATTTTCAAGCAAAAATTTGGTTTTCATTTTTTTTCGTGTACTACAGATGATTGACACCTTATGAAATTTTGGCACCACACGAACTACTCGATCACATTTGGTGGAGCCACATTTTTGAATAAGCAACAAATTAACATTTTAATTGCTATAAAAGTCATCTGATCCAATAGGTATTAACCAACTTTTCTTACGCAACGCTACCTTAAGTAGGTAACAATCTTCAATCTATTCAATTCAAGTTGGTGATGAAGTACCGCCCAAATACAAAATGCAATGTTTTGTAAAATTTAAATGTGGATGCACTAGTACCAGTGACAAATTTTTCCATCAACTGGTGTTGTTCAGGCAAATATCAGTGCTATTATGAATGCAAGATATGTCTTTTATGTCTATTATGAAGTGCAGTCGTTGGATTTCATACAATTTAGCCTTTACTCACAAAGTGGCTTGCGAGTTTCTGCGAAAAAAAATCTTCAAAAATTTAATACAGTATAGTAAAATAGAATGCCTAGACATTTTCTTTTTTTGACAAGATATGTCTTTTGTGTCTATAATGAAGTTCGTTGAATCTTATACAATTTAGCCAAAACTCACAAAGTGGCTTGCGAGTTGCTGTGAAAAAAAATCTTCAAAAATTCTATACAGTGTAGTAAAATAGGATGAGACCTAGACAACTTTTTTTGACAAGATATGTCTTTTATATCTGTTATGAAGTTTAGTCGTTGGATTTCATACAATTTAGCGAAAACTCACAAAGTAACTTGTAAGTAGATGTGAAAAAATCTTAAAAATTAAATACAGTGTTCTAAAACACATAGAATGAAAGCCTAGACATCATTTTTTTGCCAATTATATGTCTTTTATGTCTATTATTAAGTGCAGTCGTTGGATTTCATACAATTTAGCCAAAACTCACAAAGTAAGTTGTAAGTTGCTGTGAAAAAAATCTTCAAATTCAATACAGTATAGTCAAATAGGATGAAGCCTAGACATCTTTTTTTTGACAAGATATGTCTTTTACATCTATTATGAAGTGCAGTCGTTGGATTTCACACAACTTAGCCAAAATTCACAAAGTGGCTTGTGAGTTGCTGTGAAAAAAATTCTTAAAAAATTCAATACAGTGAAGCAAAATAGAATGAAGCCTAGACATCTTTTTTGACAAGATATGTCTTTTTTTATTCCAAATTTTTGAGGGTTTCTTCGCATTACTTTCCTAATGGAGCCAGATAGCTATTGTCTGAAAAAAACGAAATCTTATGTGAGTGATGTGCCTCACGGATTCCTAAAGGCACCACTTTTTTTCTGTGACCATACAGTATTGGTCAAACAGCTTTAACCAAAATTATTTATTCTTTTCAAATCTAACATTTCCCCAGTAAAAAAGCTCTAATTCCTTGAAAAGCTGCACTGGTGATTTCTGATTAAAAGATTGACGTATAGACAGACATTTGTCGAAGAACAAGAGCGATATGCAGATTAGCGTTAGTAGCAGAGCAATTTTTCGAACTATTCCTACTACTAAACTTGACAAATGTAAAGGGCGTTGTCGAATCTCTAAGCCCACAAAAAAGTTTAAGTTTTTGAACAAATTATGAAATATTTTCTCCATTTCTATATTTTTTATTGTCATAAAAATTCGCTCACAGTTATTTGAATTGTTCTACCTATTAACTAATTTTTAACAATTAAATTTTCTCGTTGCATACATTCTTACCCTTCTACACAGAATATTCTGGAGTATATTAAGATGAAATACGGGTGCTATTAACAGACACAATATACTTCCTGATACTAAACATAGGTTGCCTATATAAATAATCTGAAGATCTTTAATTAAACGAATATTTTGCAAAATTCGATTTCAATAATAATTAACTACGCCAAGCACTTCTCCTTAATGAAAATCGACTCAAACAACAACCATCACTCCTGTTGTGCTATAAATATCTTCTCCGCTGACAGATATTGATTTCGCTGTAACACATCTGGTTTTATATATATATGTATAACATATTATAAGTGTTAAATCTAATTAGATTTATCGTATAGTAGAACTATTGCCGTATTTAAGATATTCTTACGGTTGAATGTAAGGTTACACTATTCTCGTATACGCGATAACATAAATAGAATACGACGTAGATGACTGGCCAAATTGCCCAAATCAAATGAAAATATAAAAACATATTTCCAAAATTTCCGGATAAATTTCCCATATTTCTCTTTCGCTTTCTTTCCGTTTCCTTTTTGTTTCCACCCAACGACAGTAAACGAATTGACCGAGCGCATTCAAGGATTAAAAAAATATTACAGAAAATCACGTTTCCATGTTCCAGATATTGTTGTACTCGCGCTATATGAAAGCCATTAGAAAAGAGGAAAAAGTTACAAGGTTCTTTAATAGAACTAAATATATAGTTCGTTAACACTGCCTTTGACAAACGTATAGCAATATTTTTAGTAGATTTCTTGAAAGTTAGAAAAATGATTTGGAACGTTTAGTGTCGGATAAACGGCTGATAATAATAATGAAAGATAGTGTGATGATAGAGCTGATATTGCGATTGACGTGATAAGTTCGCGGAATATGGTGAAACGAAATATCCCTAGGCGTAGGAATTATCACCATAACCTATAACATAAATATAAGCGGATAAAATGACAGACTAATATACTAATATTTGACAGCGAAAAATTAGAAACAAAATTAAATTAGCATAAAATTAGAAACAAATATACAAGGTGTCATATACAGGTAATTTTATGTTAGCACACCTGATTTTTAAATTAAAATTTGTTATGTTTTGTCACCTTTATTGTAATGGCTTATTTTCGAAGCGGCTTACAAAATGATGACGGTAATTGGATATATTCGCTGCAATCAACTTTTGAGCAATTTGTTACAATGTATCCAGAGGACCAAGTTGATTAGGTACCGTAGCTTTACTATACACACTACAAGAATTGTTGAAAAGTTTTTGAACACCGGTAATGTGGCTAAAGGTAAACCTACTGGCCGTCCCACTGTTGCTACACCTGATGTTTTGAATAATGTTAATGAACGTGTTGCAGAAAATCCTCATATTTCAGTACGTCGTTTATCTCAACAAATAGGCAAAGTCCTATTATCAATTATTATTATTTCCTTTTAACCTTTCTTACGTCCTTTCCAGAACTCTCCTATGAATCCACTCGTAATATCCTAAAAAGCATTTACATTTACATCCGTATAAATTTACAATTGCTCAGGAACTTCACCCACCTGATTTCGTATTACGAACACAGTTTTTTTACTGGTATAATAACAATCTGCATAATAATATTGACCAGCAAAATATCACTTTTTATTCGGATGAGGCTTGGTTTCATCTGTCTGGTTATGTAAATTCCCAGAACTTCAGAACTTGGTCGGCAGAGAATCTGCAGAACTTAATGTAAGTACCATTGTATCCACTTAAAATCGGTGTTTGGGTGGCAATGTCACGACAAAGAATTATTGGTACGATATTCTTTCAAGAAACCATTAATGCTCAACGCTACCAAACCATTATTTTGAAATCATTTATAAATCAATTGGTTGACATAGAGTTAACGAGTGGTTATTTTGAGCAAGATTCAGCTACAGCACACACTGCACAAATAACAATTAATTATTTACACCAATTCTTCCCAGACCGTTTGATTAGTGTAGGTTTGTGGCCAAGTAGATCTCCCGATTTGACGCCGCTAGATTTCCTTTTGTTCCCTTATTTGAAAAACACAATATACCGGAATCAAATACAGAATTTACAACAGTTACGGAACGCTATTGAGGAGGCAATAGCTAATATAGGACCTGAAATGTTAAATAATGTATTTAACAATTTATCACGACGAGTACAGTGTTGTTTAGCAGTGGAAGGTCGACACCTTGAGCATATTCTTTGAATAATTTTTGATTAGTCGTTTAAAATATGCGTTCAAAAAACTTGTTTCATCCATCCTTTTCTATAAATCTTCCTTCTGGTATCAGTAAACAAACATTCATAACGCATCTATATGATACAAATGACATTACCTACAAAGTTGTACCTATATACAATGAATAACCAGGCAAGCCAGTTTTTAAGTGTTGCCAAAGTTAATATTTGTACTAATCATGTATAGTCACTTGGTAGAACCAGTACGCTTCAGTCTTTGTTGCTCGCAGTGTATTTGAAGCGTGATGGCAGACCTATTACCATCAAAGGAATAATTTACTTATAGACGTAAATAAGTTAATTTACTTTAAAGTTTTCCCAGCTATTACGCTGCATCTAACCTGTGGCAATAATTATACTCGTATTTGTCTGTTGCTATTGAGTTCATTCGATTAAGTTGGTATTTAAATCAAAACCATCAACGAATATTTAGATTGGAATTAGATGTTGATCGCACGGAAGAGTTAACATACATACATATGTATCTGCGGGCACAGCGAAATAATTAGTTTATACGCAGATCACAGTATATACATACGATCAACAGTAAAAACTAGTGCAGTTTTTCAGGTAACAGTTTAACAGGATACTCCAAAAATGTAATTTTTTCGCCGTGCTTTTGAATGGGAAGTATTAACAATTGAATCCAATTACGACGCAGTTTAATGATTTAAAAGCGCATTGTTTGAATTTCCGACGCAATTCGGAAATACACGGACACACATCTATCTGGTAAACTAACAAACAACAGAAAAATATGCGTGAGTTTGTACGATTAAGTTACCGCGATGTGTTTGTGCGATTTTTTTGGCGTGCTACTACAATTTGCAGGTTGGCACGTACATTGGGTTTAGATTTTTGTTGTAAACAACATTAGTTACAAATCTGGCTAGAATTGGGTAAATATTTGACTTATAAAACTACCAACGCAATAACATTAATATATTTCGATTGGAAACCTATTAATTATCAATGGCGCAGTTACGGAAATAACACCAATTCGTTATTACATTGAGTTATCGCTAATATACAGGCTTTGTGATGAATATTTCATTTGGGCCAGCCGCCAATCTAATTTTTTCGATTCGGATTGCTACTGACAATGTCTGCTCATTTCAGAGTTACACCGAAATTGCGTGTTTTATTTAAAATTTTGTTGCAAATACACGAGGTACATCTTCTTCGCAATTTCAAAATTCGCGAGCATTTCGCGCTATACTCGATATTAATCTCCTGTACGCATGGAAAAATGGAGCATAAAAAATTTGGTATAAACGTGAAAAAAAAATTGGCGGTTTATTAATGAACGATTTTTTTCTGTTTGAAATCAGGTACAGATTTTCAGGAATCTACTTTTTTACTAACAGTGACGTCATTAAAATTGATCGGACTTTAAATATCCGTTGCAAAACGGAATGAGAATAGTGAATAAACTTGTTACAAGATATACAAGCTGAAGCCCCACATCTGCTCCTTCACAAAGTTAGGAAGATGTTCTGTTAACTGTGAAAAATCGTCCCTTAGAGCCCTTTAAGAAAATGGGATAAAATTGAAATGAAGATATTCATATTCAAATAATATTTTTGGACACCGTGTATAATAAACACACAACATTCCACGCTTACCTATAAGATAAAATGATGCCAGTTTAGACTTTTTGCAAAACTTCATTAAAAATAAATAAAAAATGATGCGAGAATTAAAGTTTAACTAAAGTACCTAGTGATTTCGGCAAACAAATATAAAAAATTCAATAACCTGGCAACGTCGCATTTTAAAGCAAAATTATTTTAGGTGTGAACGAAGCATCTGAAGATACACTCAAATCAATAGAAATAAGTAGGCCATTTAATTAAAAAAAAAAAGATAATTACGTGGTACGCTTTTTTGGGACACCCTGTATAAGTCAAATTAATTTTAAAATGTGCACATTTTATCCTCATTAACATACCGTCAATCGAAATTTCTATTGATTTAACGGTACAGCTACAATCAAAGACCGGAGACTTAAATGGACATCCTGTATTTGCGATTACTTTTGATATTCAAATTAATATTCAAACAGAACCTATGGAGAACTTTTCTCGTTAGAGGAGACCTTTTACTGTAATTAAGGAATTAAAGGTTGGTGCAACTGCAATGCCCTTGAAATCGTCAAATTGTGACAGCTGCCAAACAAATTTAAATCATAGCCGATGATATTTTCTAAATTATTTTATTATTATAATTTTAGTGATAGAACAAGCAAAATATTAGAATTTGATCTGCAGATAATTCATGTGAGTCTATTAAAAGTTGGTTACATCCAGGAAAAAAATAGGTGTTTGGTTAGCAGTTTTAAGCAGAGGACATATTCTAAAAATATCGAAAATCAACGGCTTTTTTACAACAATTTCTCAATACAAGAATTATTAATTTTTTCTCGGAAGAAGATTTGACAACTTTAGACAATTTTTCCATATCTAAAGAACATCATTTTCAAGACCAAACATCACGATCGAAATTTTTTCGTAGTATTATTGACATAACCTAAAAAATCCTAATAAATGACTTTGAAATTTAGATTTACATTAACATTTAACATCTGCTTTGGTATTATTTTCTTTTAATTTTGACAATTGAAATAAATCTTTTTTCCACTAAATTATTACACGCATTTACATGATACAATCAAACTGTCAAAATTGTGCGTTTGTGATTGGTTTCAAGCATGGCCGTCTTTAATAACACAGTAAGATAACCCTAATTTTCTCCGAATTCGGATAGTTTAGTGATCCTTCATTATCTTTTGATACTGTAGACAAATTTAGATTATTTTGTTTTTCCGTATCTAAAAAATATCATTTTCATTACCAAACATTACACAATCGAAAATTTTCGTAATATTATTGTGAATTAGAATGCTGACATAACCTAAAAAATCCTAATAAATGACTTTGAAAGTAGGAAGCGTAGAGTTCAATTTTATCTACTAAATTATAAGTAGCTTTTCCAACATTTGCTTTGGTCTTATTTTCTTTTAATTTTGACAGTTGCATTAAATAACTTTTCAACAACTAAATTACTAGTTATTACACGCATTTACATGACATTACCAAACTGTCAAAATTATGTGTTTGTGATTGATTACAAGCATGGCAGTCTCTAATGACACAATGAGATAACCCTAATTTTCTCCGAATTCGGATAGTTTCGTGATCCTTCATTATCTTTTGATAGCGGATTATGTGCGGCTATGTCAGCCGGCATAATTCCAGAAACTTTATAACTATATACATACATACATGCAAAGATATAAGTTTATAGCGTGGACGCTCCTAATATGTAAGAGAGAATTTGCACACAGAGAACTTCTACGAACTTTCTGAGTTTGTTACAAAATCTCTCGTTATAAATATCCTTCTTTCTTCAAGTTATAATGAAACTTATTTATCGATTCAGCGTCTAAAATTTTGTATTGAGATCAGAATAAATATACATATTTGCTGTTTACTAGATTTTAATTCTGGATCAATTTGATATAGAAATTAGTGCAGATTACCTAATTCATGGCCGTCTCTAAAATGAACAGTTTGACAGCGCAATATTATTAAATTATTATTATTACCCAGCACCTCCACCAATATTTTAAGTTCCACTAGAACAAATTTTCATAATTTTATTATTGGATTCTTCGTATTTAAGGGCTTACGCAGTTGCTAATATACTTTGCAGGATATTGGTTAACCCTACTGCATCAATATTCAGTAGGAGAGACCAACGTCGGTAGAGTATCTGACACAAATTTTTGTTGAGATTTTTCCTTGACTCCGTTTCTCAGGCTACCATTAGTACTAACATTGCGTATCTGTGATTTTTATGATCCCACAAACAATTGCGATGACGAGGTGATAGTAAAGCATATTGCAGCATAATGTAGGCTTCAAAGGCGCAGCATGATAAAACTCTAGATATTATAGTTTAACATACAATATTTTTATATTTGGAATCAAATACAATCAAGGATATTACATAGTATCTATAACAGAGGCAGCGGAGATAAAAAACCCTTTTTATATCCATATACATATACGAGTACATAGAGATTGGTGCAGTGCAAAAAGTTAAGCATCTGAATTGGGGTCCTGTCGATGAAATTCTTCATGGTTTCTAGAATAAAGTAGAATTTTCCACCCTCCAAAACTTGCACCATTTGCTTCCACAAAAACGGAGCAAAAGATGTAATTGAATGATTTGTGGCACTAATGACCATAGACAATTGTTTCACAAGTCTGATCAAGAACTTTGGTTAAAATTTATTCAAAAAAAGAACTTAATTTTGTTTAGTTGGTCTTTGGAAGCAAATTAAGCTACAGATTTCTTGCAGCTAATGTAAATGGCATCTGTATACAGCAATAGCGAGACCAGAGAGCACTTATATAGTAGTGACTTGGAGCAAAGAAAGCAATGAGATCTTGTCCACATTTTGGTGGATAGCACAGCCAAAAAGACCGTATGCAGAATAATCGGAGAAGGATTGGTTAGGTATACACCCCAGCCTCCTGTGGCGTAAATCGGACAAAGACATCATCTCCAAACTCCGTCAATAGCAACGCCTTCAAGTGCTACACCGATGGATCTAAAATGGCAGAGTTAAATATTTGAAAAGTTTGGTGATGCACAATACACACTATTAAAAGCTGCGTCCAGTTCAGTATTAATAGAAGCTACCAAAAGCAAGAGTTTATCATAATGTCCGATAGTCAAGCAGCCATCAAGACGCTGAACTCCGATTATCAGCTTCAAGATGGTGTGTGGGAGGGTCTAGAGAAACTATATGAGCTGGGCAAATGGAATAAGGTTTATTGGGGTCTATTTGGGGTTACGGGACACATAGGGGTAAAAGGCAATGAGATAAATGACAACGTCATTAAGAAGGGAACCAGAATAACTTTTTTGCAGTATAAGTAGCAGAGTAATACTGGAGAAGCTCTAAAGCAGATCAAAGAAAATCCAAATACTGCGAGAATCTTCATGGTATGAGCAAAGGAAGAAGAGCAAAGACATTTTCTTAGGGAAAGTCAACCACCAGTAATAGTAATTCGTCTACCAATGAATTGGCAAGATATGTATGTTGGTAGACAGCTGCAACAATACTGTAGAGGCTCAAAAGTGGAGTAGAGCTGAGAAAATCCAAATACGAGATCTTCAGAAGGCATTAAGCTCAGCAAAACCCATATTCGTATATTGATAGAGACCCTTTCAGGCTACCGCAAACTACATGGACACCTAAGTAGGTTTGGAATAAAGAAGGAAGCCGAATGTAGATTTTGTGGGGAAGAGGATGAAACATCCATTTATTTACTCTCCCACTGCTTTGCACTGTGCAACTCAAGGATCGTAACTCAACTCGACGATAGATCTGTTACGTCGCAGTATATTATAACACTACACTCATACAAGTAGCGTCTTCAGGAGTAAAACGTGGGTAAGTCTAACTAAACTCAAGAGGTCGCGATAATTACATGTGTCAACCTCGTTAGACCTGGGCATGGCAGCACCAGAAGTTGGTGTTGGTAGTACTGTCCTTGGAAAGAAACTGCGTTGGTTAGATCAGGAGAGTGATTCTATTATTAGTAATCAGTGAATTACGGGGACGGAATCAGATAACAGAGATACTTAAATGAAGAGTGAGGTAGCATCAAAACCAACAAATAGGTCTCCAGGTGGTTTGGATCGATTGAGTATTATACGTTTGTGTGTGTCCTGCGGAATGTTAGAAAATTTAATGAGTAAGATGGCTTGACGAATTTTAGGGATGGAATGGCACAACAAAATAATGTACGTGCCATCATGCAAGATATCTGAAATTTTAGCTACGTACTGAGATTTAACTGTAGGAAGAGTGTCGCTGCTAGTGCATGGGGTCACCTTTAGCATACTTGACACGTTGAGTCCCTTTCACCCCTGAAGAAGCCACTTATACTAAACAGCAAAAATCAACTCCGTCATTTTTTTTTCTTCGAAACTCATCATTTAATATCTGTGATTGTGTTTTAAAGAAAGTGATCAGATAATTCAACAGAAAAAGTTATATTCAAGACTATTCTCGATAGCGAAGACCCTCCCAACAGTGATTCTGGAGAGGAGTCTGTCAAGGTCAAAATCTGTGACTAACGATAGAGTTGTCAGTAGGTATACTATGTCTCCACGAGACCAGACTTTCGACGTGGACAGCCTGTATAAGCCAGGCACTATCTACGGGCTGCCTTATGACTCATCGCCGACCACCGGACACGCTCTATAAGGCGCCCCAGGGAGTACGATTCTTCGGTCCCATAGAGCGTGGAGGGAAAAACCACCTAAAACCACCTATTGTCGACATTGTCTTATATACTAACAAAAATGCTAAAAATAAACGGCGACTCAAACTGTTTACTACCCTGCTAACGCAAGGAGTCAGGCGCTAGAAGGGCGGTGGTCAAAAGGTTAGAACAGTTGACCCAAGGCACCCTCCCGCTCCCTCGGTGGGGGCTGCGCTCTATGGGGGCCAACCTCCCTGGGATCGGACTCCCTGGGGACCCTTATACAGCGTGTCCGGTAGTCGACGATGAGTCATAAGGCAGGCCGTATTGAAACGTGTTCGTTGTTTGTTAGGCTGCAAATTATTTGAGTATAAATTCAAATTTTGTCTGAACTGTTGATGCTCCACAAATCAGTGGTTCCTAACGTGCTGTAACAAAGCCATGAAAGCCGCGTTGACACACAAAAAAATTACACAGAAAAAGCTGTTGCGGTAATCTTGACAAGCGATATAGCTTGGGAAGTTGCTGTGGCTAATTATTTGTTTCAAGTTTATAAATGGCAGCAACGTAATAGTTGAATCTGTAAAATGTTTTATGATCAAATTTTGCAGTACTTCTATTTACAATATTCGACCTTCCTTACTCCTACTACACCGGGATATAATGATATTCACACTACTTGCAAGTTTTCCGATTTATGCAGGTAATCTCTTCGACTATAGCGCTGTTGCGCGTACATACCCACACTAGTTCTCCAGCGAGAGATGGGAAAAGCTTTGTTAAAAGTTGTCGAGATTTTACCACTATTTATATGCTAACGAATTCCGCTAATCTTTCTCTTAAGACTTAATCTATGCTGTAATAAAATTAACATTTCTCAGAAATAATGTTCAGCAAAGTGTGAAAATATCGCAGCTTAAGCGAAAGTTCTCGCGTGAGGGGTTTAATGCGAAAACAAAACAAAACAAAAAAAAAAGAAGGAGGAAAACCGTAGGCGGATTGATTATCTTTTCGTGAAGTTATGAAATTTGATTAATTTAAAATTAAAATTGACATGGAAATGAATAAAGGGGGTTAAGGTTTATTAATCCATCAAATGATTAAACCTAATAAAGCGAGCTTTTGTATTGTTTCAAGTGATGCTTTGATAAAGGTTTCTACGTAGGTACCTACATACGTATAATGTGTGTGTGTCGGCATATTAGCGTGATTCAGCCTATATATCATTACCCAGGTGACTAGAAGTGGCTTTAATGTTGCAGAATTTCCAAATATATCACCAATAAACCCTCATCATAAAGCAGTTTATCGCCGGTCAAAAAGTAATTTATTAGGGAACAAATTACGTAATTTGTTGTTTTATGAAAATACAATTTAATTTAGCTACGCAGGTGTTTATAATTTCTTGCGTCTTATATTGTCGTAGTACTATTAAATTTGTTTATACAGCACTTTTTCTCTTTCGATCTTTTAGTTGCGTATATAGCATATTCGCTAAATAATGAAAATGGTTCTCGGAGTATAAACTAACGAGTATTGGGGTGTTATCCCGAGAGTAACGTTCCAATTGTATTGATATTTTCGCGTTTCTCGTATTGTACCTATTGGGAGCATTTTTGCTATGTCTGTAGACATTGAAATGTTATCTTGAAATATTGATACGTTGATAATGCATGCTAGCATTTCATACTCCCTATTTGCGACAGTAATATGTAAGTATGTATACCTTGGAATAAGATGTTTCTATTTTTTTGAACTCCTCTCATAGATTATAAAAGTATGTCGTACTAGATGTCATCGTATATTCTGTAATTATTCAAGCAAAACTTTCATATATAAATGTCAACATTAAAAATTCCTGGAAATCGGATCAACATATCTCTTAGGGATCTCAAATGATTGATATTTTGGGCAAGTACTTTGGGCAATCTAACGAAATATGGCCCAAGTCTTCTGATTCGAAATCGTATTTGCAGAGTATTTCCAGTTTCATACTAGCGACCTGTTTAAGTAATTGTGGAAGATTTAGTGTATGCCGCTCAGATTACTAGGTTTCCATAAAACCTACATACCTACATGATTAGATTGGCTATACAAAACATACAACCGTTTAATTACTTCACCAATATTATGTAAATACATCTGTTGTGATGAGACTATACTTAGCTAATATATTGGTGGAGGTGCCGGGCAATTAGAATTATTTTCAAAATATTCTTATGTAAATGTAGTATTTATTACATTTTTTTTTCACTTACCTATTATCTATTATATATTTTTTGACATGCGCCTATTAATTTTTCTTTGTAAGCTGTACATTGTAAAGAAAATAAAATAAAAAATTTCCGTTCGAGATCTATTTTATTGAATGTACTGCCTATTGTAAAAAAAA
>SMLS01054002.1:0-22696 GCA_004785975.1 Popillia japonica
TTTTTGAATACTCTATCGAATAAAAATGTTTCGTATCTCTACTAGAGACAGCAAAAAAAATTATGTTAATTTTCATAATGGTCGTGCGTGCTCCATTCACATCCGGTCCTAGTATTTTCTTGAAATTTTCTCAAAACATTCGGCCAGTAATACTAACTGGCCATGCCAAATCTTATTAAAATAACATAAGCCGTTTTGAATTTAAAATAAAAAATGATTTCAAAATTTTCACTTCAAGGTCGCATAGCGCCCAACCTAAGCGACTTTGGACTAAGTTTACTTAAATCTGTTTATTTTGGTCTAAGGAATATGTGGTAGGCGTGTGTAAAGACCTTTTACAGACATCTTGTATAACGTAGCCGAAGATGTAACCCATTTAACCAACGTATGTACTTCTACAGCTCTATTATTAGAAAGCAGATTCGCAGGAATTAGTGCCTTCTTGGGCAGTTTCATATGTGGAAATAAAAGTATGATACGTCAAATTCCAAAATGGTACGGCAGCACGTCTTGCGATCTTTTAAAGGATATTGTTATTTCTTCTGTTAATTCTTAGCTGGTAGTTGTGTTAGTTATTGTTTTAAACTTAGAACACACAATTTCACTAAATGCGCTGTATAACAATCCATTATTTCGTTGTGTTACGTACATATATTAGAACTTGTATTTCAAACTGTTAATAGGGTTCGGAATAGACAGTAATAATCAGACCATTCAAACGTTTCAAAATATTATTTTAGGAGAGATAAGATCCATTGATGAAAGTGCCTAACATATGTATGTAGTACAAGAAAATAGAATTAGTTTCTACTGCCATCTAGCAAATAGGAAACCAATATTAGCATTATTTCTAATAATGCCCCTAAATTAAATTGTATATCATCAAATAGAAAAATTGCTCCAAGGAGCAATCGATATATTTCAGTTTAATCTCTTTTATTCATAAATTTTGCCACTAGTGACTAGGACTCCATGCTCATTTTTTTCTGTTATATTTCAGTTGTGTAAACCTAGAACCATGTTGGGTAATATCTTACCGGCGGTGCATATTTACCTGTGTACGCACGGGATTTGCCGCTAATAATTCTTCCGAATACAATGAATACGAAATATAGTAAGAGCAAGAATTCTTCTTACGGTTAAAACAATGAAAACAAAACAACTCGATAATATATTTACATTTGCGCCATTGTTCTTGTCTTAATTAATTCTGAAGATATTTCAGCTGAAACTTTTGCTCGGTTATTTTGAAAGCGTATAAGTTGCGGGTTTGTTTTTCTTCCGCAGAATTTAGTACGGCATTAATTGTCTCTGCATTATTTATCATCCAGTGCAGCTATAATTTACTTAACTATATCTCATACGTAAGAAGTATAAAAACACGTCAACTCGTTCAAATATATTTATGACTGAAAATCGTTAGTTGAAAGCTGGTTAAGAGCGCAATGCTTTTAAGTAAAGCATAAAAAGAAAAGTTTTACATTACGTGGTATTTCGTGCTCGTTCTAAAGGAATACCTTAACAGCGTTTTTGAGGTAATACAATAGAACAATCAAGGAAAAGGAGCGGCTGCATTTTTGCTGGAGACGTGCAACGTGCGGTATTGTTGTTATGAATGGAAGGTGTGTTTCTGTGCCAAATGCTACTTTATGCTTCTGCTTAGATGTACCATGCGAAGGTTAGTTCACACTAGCAAGTAAGTACCGACATCAGAACTAGAATTCGTATAAAACAATTCGTTTAACTACTATTCAGTTTCCGCAATTTTAACGCATTTCCAGGATACAATATCATTCAGCATCTTAGCTTCAAAATCGATTGTTTTCTTTATATGTATGCGGCATGTAAAAAAAACGTAATAAATTTTGTACGTAACATTTCCCGTTACAGAATTAGCGCAACAATGTCAATGTACTCAGGTTGTAATAGTACATACAGTACGCTTAACATAAGTAAACATATCCTGTTTTGTTACACTTGACAATGACACGCAATATTACTGTTACGTAACACATACACTGAATATTAATGTTAGAATCAAGACAGCTGTTTCAGTTATATTTGTTTCGGAATTGATGTAAAATATGTTGAAACTTCACAGTTAGTATGTACAGTCTGTTTCAAATTAAATGCGAATCGAGGATGTTGTGTGCAGTTACCCGGTTCGCGGTGCTGTATTGTGGGTGATCTATACTTTTTCATACATAGTGATGCGTAGTTCACGATTTTTGGCGTCTAACATTCACGTAATATCTCAATTTATACTTTAGCTATATTGGTTTTTATTATTTTAAATGCAATATATATAATTGTCGTCATTTATAATGAATCAAAACATCGTTATCGATAGAACACAAAGTATTGTAAAATATATCGTGTAACTACACGTATTTGCAGGTAAACTTGAAAACTAAATACGTTCTTGGTTAATAAAAGTAGAAAAAGTGGTTTTCGGACATATGAATACATTTCATGGTATGTATATGTAATATAATCTTGTCTGTAGTCTCATTATTATAATTTCAAATACTACGTAATACCGTTGATTTGTAATACGTTTGATTGTCGTAACGATCGAACAGAGCATTATAGAGCTTCTCCGATGGAAAACGTGTGTTATTATTTATTATTAAGTATTAAAATTAAACATATTGTGTAGGTATCTGTTAAGCTGCACACAATATCCTCGATTCGCATTTAATTTGAAACAGACTGTACATACAACGTTTTAGTACATATGTAAGTTACAAGAATAGGAGTCTTTAAAATATATCTTTGCAAACATCCGTCTCTTTCTAATGCTATTTCAAAAAGCAAGAAAAAGTACAGAGAGCACGTGTTTTCGTACATTGTCTAGCTGTACGGTTGAAGTTTCAAAATTTTTACATAATATGTTGGCAGCGACGGCAAACATTTTACTTTAAAGTTCTATTGACCATACGCATAAAATAAGTTGATGCTATACAGGCTGATCCAAATTAAAAGTGCACCATTGGTATCTCCGTTATTATAGGAGCCACGTGATTGGCTAAATTAAGAAAGATGTAGTATTTTTTACGCTGATTACGATGGTAGAAACAGAAAAACGATCAAACATGTAGGTATCGAATTATTTCAAAAAACGTACAAACACAGTTTCTGTTGGTGGATAATGCAATAAAGGACTATCAAATCATCTTTTTGCACATTTAATACAGTTGCTTTTTCATACAAAATTCCGATGAAACCTTTACGTAAGCCGAACATAGACGGTGCACCATCTATGTATACACCAACTAATTCTGACCATGGCAAGCCAAAACTTGTGAATACCTTTTGAACTTCATTCAAAATGTTCTCTCCTGCAGTGGTTCCTTTTAGCGGCTGTAAAGCAAGCAATTCCTCAGTAACAGTAAACTCATTATCAATATCTCGAATAAATATACCCAGTTGAGCTGTGTCAGACAAATCGGTGCTGTCGTCTAATGCTATGGAAAATGATTCACCAGCCATACGGTCAGTCAAAGTTGGTTTTATATCATTAGCCATCATTTCTATACGTCGGGCAACAGTTCGTTTTGACAAACTAATTTTTTCAAAATCATTTTTCTTTTCAGGACACAAAACAGTGCAAAACTCTAACATACACTCCTTGATAAATTATCCTTCGGTAAAAGGTTTTAATGACTTTGCCAATTTTGAACAATAAAACTAGGTTCCACAGTATTATGAAGTTGTGTTCATTGTTTATGAAACATTTGCTGCTATTTTTCCAAATTTGCAGTAAGCTTCTGGATTTTGTCTTTTCTTATTTATCCTGTCAGTGAGTACATCATAGGATGCTTAGTTGAGTAACGCCTCTTTATATTGAATTCTTTCATCACTGAAATGGATTCATTAGACAGCAAACAAATAGACTTACCATTGTGCAAGATAAAAAAGAATTCTTTAGTCCATTTTTCTTGAAACTGGCGACCCTCTGCTTCTACTTTTCGTTTCTTTCTATCAGATATCATTTTCGTTTACTTTAATAACAAAATATAATTAGTAAGCACTTAAGATGCACACAAAGTCACAAAGCAAATTGACGGTACTAGCAATTCGCTAGGATATCGCTTGTCAAAGTTATCACCTCAGCTAGCTCAAATAGAACTGAACTAAAGTTCGGCCCATCCATCCGCTTATATAGGCAGAATGAAGAAATGATCTAGAATCGTCTAGTGTAGAACATTTGAGAAGCAATAATCTTTTCTTGCGCCGCCAGTGAGGTGGCAAACATTTCGCGAGCCGGATCAAATCTTACAGCGGGCCGGTTGTTGCCCACATATATTATATATAGAACGCCCATGATATAATAATTAAGACTAGCAAGAAGTCATTCAGGATCGTCAAAATTCTAAAAATTATTTTGGTCATTTGTAAATTTGCTGGGTTCTGACAGAAACTTTATACTTGCATGATACTTGTATAAGCCTTGCGTTTCATAAGTGCGTTGTCAAGTCTTTCTAAAATCGTAGAGGTATCAATTGTAAGTAGAGTAAAGAATGAGGTTGTAGATTTGCCCATCTTACAAACGGTCAATAGGCCTTCAAGATACTCATATCAACATAATGTCAAGTGTTCCAGCTTAAAGATGCTAATAAATCTATGCCCTTGGGCTATTTGTGATTGTCCACTTTGCTACAACAATGTTACAGAGAATTGGAAGATCTGACAGCTGCGTCGTTGTCTGAGATTGCAAAGTTTTGGAAGACTATGAAATTTTGTGTTGTAGCCCCAGGTAGACCCATTCGAAGAAGTTAAAGATCCTTAGATCTTCACAATTTCCTTCATAATGTTGAAGCAGCAAGATCGCGTGGACACTGGTCTTTCCTTTATAGGATTAAAGGAAAGATGCGAGATCTTTGGACGTATCTTATGAAGAAAAGTCTACTAGATTCATATGCATATTGCTGTCATTTCTACAATTGCATCACGAGATTGCAAATTTTACATTTTGGGTGTGCTAACATTTTGAATTTTTTAAATATTTTTGAAGCCGAAAGGAAAGAAATCGATGGTCACCGAGGTTGAGATATATTTCCAATAACTACAAAAAATCCTCTTTCGCCAAACTCATTAATGGCCGTTGTCAAAACCTTCTGATTTCCTTGACCATAAATCAGGATATGGTGCTTCCTTTGAAATATGTACATAATCAAACAATTATTTTTGAAGAACATACCTCTTATTTCCTCTTTTAATTTTTTGATAGAATTTTCATAAGCACTTAAGGACTTTAATAATATTTTGGACTTTATCCTACGTGGGGCTTAGTAGCCTTACACAGATATTCTTCTGCAATTACAGCTCAAAAAACAAACTCTTGCCAAAAAGCAAGACAACAGTAGTTATGAAGGCTTAACTTTTATCCATTCTTTTTACATATAAAGCTTTATTACTTGTCACAATTACTTCCGAAACTTCTATTTCTATCACTCATCTATCACATATAGAAATTTGATAAAAATGTCAAAAGGAAATTAAAGTCAAACGGAAATGAAACGAATATGGTATTACACAACAATACTATAAGAAGATTTACGCAAAATAATTGGATTCTTTAGAATATTCTGCTCAGTAAATCCTCATTTTAGAGGTAATAGGATTTCCAATTTACAACATTATTAAAAGAAATTTATACATTTACGTAAGGTTACGTTTTATACAATATGTCACAGCATTGATTCAGACCACAATACATACAACGTACCGTCTGCGGAATTAATGGCTTCTCCCCCTGAGCTACTAATTCCAACTTGACATTTTAACAAAATATAATCGGAATCACAATCAACCATTACTGCCACAATTTCCCAGATATGCGGGGTTTTACAAATGTCGTCCGTTCCATTTCCATGCGTCCTTTCTTTTCGAAACCTCGGATTGGAGTTTGTTGCTCGTTTGTCGCCTGTTTGTATGGCGCGTGAGTTCGCAATTGTCGTGCAAATTTACCTTTTCAGTAGGTTAAGATTGAAATCCCATATACACGCCCGACTGGCATTAATTGCTAAACGTTCGCGGAATTTAAATAGGTTTCATAGTTGGAAATCAAATTCGAGTAATAAAGTCAACATTTAATTTTAGAATTCGTATATTGGCACGTATGTAATTTGAATGTGCTTCTGTCTAAAACGCATAAGTGTTAAATTGGATCTCTTAACGACGTACAACTTCTTCAAGCATGTCAATGTTTGTACTAGTTTGCCGGCTTGTCGCAATGTAAAGGAAGCTGTACTACACCAAGTCAATATCAATTAAGGTGGTTCAACTAGAAGTGAAGCACAAATTACAACGTAACATGATCGTAACTAAAATAGATAAACAGAATGTCTCAGAAGACTCAGGTGCATAATAGAGTCATAGTTTCCTCAAGAATCAAGATGTATACTGTAAACGCCAAATAAGATGGTGATCGGTAGCTATATGCTGTTATCATTTTTAGACATGCAAACACTTACCGAAATAATAGTGATACATACTATATTTATCAGTGGTGAATCATAATGTATTTGGTAGTGGGGTTGAAAAAAAGACATGCATTTTTTAATTTTATACAACCCACATGTTTTTTTTTTGTTTTAAACATGGGTTTTTTTGTTTTTAAATTTTATGTTTTATACAAATAAAACTTAGAAAAAAACATTGTTTAAATCCTAATTTTTCGAACAATATTAATTTAAAATGTTTGATCTACTAAATAATAGATAGATACCTTATTTGAAGTCCGACTCTGTATTAAACTGTCGCGATTAGCTGTTACGAACTACATAGCGCCGCCGCCACTGCCGTGAGGCTGTGCCGGTGAATCCCCGAAATAAGAAAACCAATTGCAACGAGGAACTATTGGCCTGGGGAAACCACAGACTATTTATAAATTCGCATTGCAAGTTGGCTATTGCAATAGCGTCTACTGTACTGTTAGTTATTTAAGTAAGTTAGTTTGAGGTGTTCTTTTTTTTTTGAAAATGTCGTCTACAGGAAGGAAGAAAGATGCCATTTGGTCATATTTTGATGTTGTTAAAGATAGAGATAATAACAAAAAATCAGTGACTGCTAAACGTAAAAAATGTAAAGTAATTATGGCTGGACTAGTGCTGCGTATGAAGAAACATATTCAAAATGTGTTCCATCTGCAAATTCTCAACTATCTATGATTTCTAGTCAGATGAGGATTTAACGCCAGATGAGATATCCAAAACATAAAAATATTCAACGGATGCTTACCCAGATAATAATACAAATATGTAATGTGCAACAGATATAGAAAGTGAACGGGTGCATCTGATCCATTGATAAGAGTGGGAATAATCACACTTCCCAGTATTTATTACAGCTCTTAAAATTTCAGTTAAGAAATGCGAAGAATATAATTGTAAGGTAACTAGTATAGTCACAGACAACGCTGGAAATATGACCAAAATAAGAATAGCTCTGTTTGAGGAATTAGACAGCAAAGATATAATAATATGGTTGTTCATGCCATATATTGTACTTACTTGCCCATGATATATAAAAGTGCCATCAATAAAGAGTAATATCAAAAAAAAATGTAAATATTTCAGAAATGTACATTTTGATAGCGGAAAATTCCGAGAAGCTGGTGGTTCTGCTCTTGTATTGCCTCAGGATGTTCGTTGGAATACGTTATCGGACTGCTTGGAAAGTTATTTGAAAAACTGGCCAATATTATTCGACGTTTGCTCAATCAACAGAATCATTATTGATAATAAAGATATAATAAAGCTTGTAAACGACACGAATTTAAAGACAAATGCCCAAAACTATTTAAAAAAATTAAAGTATATCGCAGTTATAGGAGAGGCTACAGAGATTTGGCTAGAACTTTTGGAAGCATTCGAGACTCAACAAGCAAATGGAGAATTTTCGGTGATACAAATAAAGTCAAGGAGCGTATGGAAATGGCTTTGACCCCAGCTCATTTTTTGGCAAATTTGCTTGATCATCGCTTTAGAGGAAATAAACTTAGTCAAGAGCAAATGGCATGGCATGTGTAGAAACCTATCATTCAGAAGCTTGCCAATTATTTTTAATTACAAGGCAAAGTGTGCACCCTTTAAACCATATACATATGTTTTCTAAACATCTAATTGAGAATGTAAAACCATTGGCATGGTGGCGTTCTATGAAAAACATAAATACGACAGCATTGGAACTTGCTCTACAGATTCATACAGCTATTGCATCGTCAGCCAACATAGAATGACTCTTCTCATCATACGATTTAGTCCATTCAAAACTACGTAATCGGCTAGGCAATGTCAAAGCGGCTAAGTTGGTTTCAATTTTTAAAGAGCTTAATTCCATCAGTGATGACGTGACTGATCAGATTGATGACTATGAGACTGAAAGAGTATGAGAAATTTGTTAACGTTTGTAGCTTCTATGCAAAATGTTTTAAGTTTTTCAAATTTAGTTATGTTCCTAATTCCTATTATTAATAAATAAATAAATAATATGTATGTTAAAAAGTTTGTATAATTGTAATGTATTTGAGATTGTTTCCTATTTTTATTCATTATATTTATAAAGAAAATGAAAAAAAAACGCTTGTTTAATTTAAGTGTTTTAAACATGTTTTAAACTGTTTTGAACAAAAACTGTTTTAAACCTAAGCAAATGTTTAAAACAGTTGATAAAACAAAATGTGCTTGAAACGAAACAACCCGGTCATAAAGTTATTTTTACAAAAATAAAAATATATCAGCACCATTAAGTGAATTCAAACAATGTGTTCATGAAGCAACCGCTGTGTAGATGCGAACAATAGATATTGTATTGGTTGTATATATGTGCAAATATCTTCGATGATATACTCAGTGATATTAGAAGTGTTACACCCAGAAGAAATCAAAAACCTGATTTTTTGGCAATGTGATAGTTTTACATCAGAAATGAAATGATAACAATTGCAACAAATCTTATTTTAATAATAATAATAATAATTTTTCCAACAGGTAAGATACCCAAATACAGAAAATTACAATCTAATTTAATGTGAATACAACATATAATCACATGAAGTCAAGGGCAGTAACCAAAAGTATATGGTGGCGACAAATAAAGTAAACAAGAATTTCAAACTAAACACAATAGATACTATAAGAGTAAAGCAAAGAGCAAACAATAGTTAACTAAAGACATTTAAGAATATCAGAAATCGAGGAGAAATGAATATCACACTCAGTACAAATTAAATTAACATTACTACACATAATAAATTGAAATTGGGGCTCGACACATCAGATTTGTTCTACATAAATCATTATAGAAAGTTATCTTATATCCCGAAGATATTCTAGGTATATTAAAGTTAATCCTATTCGTGATCCATATGCAATCTATTCCACCATGCAGTAAGTTATAGAGAAATTTTATACTTTGAACAAACCGTCTCTTCTCAAGAGACATTACAGAAAATCTGTCAAGCATAAATCCCTAACAGTAGCCCCTCTCAGGATAGACATCATCTGCTACATCCATACATACATAGCAAATTTGAGAAATCTTCGCTGCACCTTCTCAAAGCTAGTAGAGTGCACTGTGTAAAAGCGATACCACACAATTGAACCATATTCCAGTTTGGGTCTGATGAAGGGGGAAATAAAGTAACAACAGGCAGTTTATGTTTGTGAAGTCTTTGCATTTTCTTCAAATTAATCCATAAGTAGGATAAGCTCCAGCTACGATTGCTTCCTCGTATATGACATTACTTTACACTTCGTAATGTTAAGAAACAAACGATTTTCCTGACACCATGCATTAATAGAACATAAATCGTGTTGTAAGGTAATACAATCCTGAAGAGAGTTAATTTCATAGAATATTTTCATATCATCAGCGAATATCAAAGCCTCGCAATGCAAGTTCTTTGCGATGTCGTTAATAAAAATTAAAAAAAAGCGTAGGTCCTAAATGTGATCCTGGAGGAATTCCAGACGTTGGGTAGAATACATTTGATTTCTGGCCTCGGTATTGTACAAATTGCTTTCTTCCAATTACATAAGTAGGATTTGAAGAGTTATTAATCTAGGCAAAAACCCAAAGGTTTCCAATTTCTGTAATAAGACGTAGTGGTCGATTTGGTTAAACGCTTTTTGAATGTCAGTTTAGACTACGTCAACTTGTCCCTGCCTATCAAGAACTTCGGAAGTGTATTGCGTAAAGCAAGTAAGATTTGTAATAGTTGAACGTTTGCTAGTAAAACCATGTTGGGAAGTAGAAACAACAGATTTGATGGAGTTTGATATGTTGTTAAAGAGTATAGTCTCAAATATTTTAGAGAAATTACATAATATAGAAATCGGCCTATAATTTTGTATATCAGATACATCACCATGTTTACAGGACAAATGCGTGAAGTCTTCCAGACTTCGGGAAAGATAGCTTTCTTCAAGGTTAAATTGAATGGATAATGCAGAGGCTGAGTAAAAATTGAAGAAACTAGGAATAGAATCGCTGCCAGAAAGTAAAGAGTTCTTCGATCTTTGTAGTGTTAATAAAATTTCTTCCTCTGTAATAACCAATGCAATGTCAATCATTAGAAAGGCAGTAGGTGTACGACAGTTTTCTATCCTGACAGCAGTCGATGGAGTATATGTATACCGAAGTAATCAGCAAATACATTATTAACATGTAACACAAAAAAAATTTTTGGCGTCCCGTTAGCTGAGTACACTCCTGTACACGTCTAGGCATCGACAAAATGAGATGGTCGATATCTGCTTGTGGCACCTCTCTCCAGGCAACTTGAACTTCGTTAATTAACTGCGCCAAAGTTTGGGGAGAATGGTTCAAAGCGGACAGTCTCCCCATGATAACCCAAACATGGTCGTAATTCTATTTCTCAATACTAGCGTTTCCTACACCACTTCAAGCGTTGAAGACAGTGCTCTGCAGTCAAACGAAGCACTAACCGTGGATAGGCAACAATTCTACTTCTGTCAAAGTCACACGGTGATAATTTTGACGTCTGCGAACTCTGGACATTTTGTTACGCTTAACACTTATAGACGGACACGCAATAACTAAACTTTTCTGTATTAGTTAGCTTTCATCACCATGAATCTCTTAGCAGAAAAGTAAGATTCTTTTTCGCAAAAAAGTATCAATGATAAAAAGTTGACATTCTTATCATAGCATGCTTTAAATTTAGTTATTTTGATGCCAAAAAGTCAAGGTTAACAAATTACTCCTTCTGGGTGTAACACTTCTTATGTCACTGAGTATATTTTACCTGATTAAATTCTAGATGTGTTGCTTTTGCAGAGATACTTTTTAGCCATTAGAGACATTGTAGCGAACATCAGCAGAGAAGCACAAGCATAATGGAAGGAATATTCATGAGAAGGAAATACACGTAACCATACAGAAGAACTACGATTCGTTCTTTGAAAACATTTTTGTACTGGTACACTCGAAAATAAAACACCCGATAAAATTAAGTATTTCATGGCGAATAAGACTTTTAAAACGTAACACGTTCGTAACTAACATACATACGTATACGTATGTAAGTTTTCCCGCAAATAGAAATTCAGTACGGGGAAGGAGTATTTCCATCTTAGATGCAATAACTTGTTTCGTACAATCGTAACGTCCGTTACGATCGTCCCGCTTTCGTTCCCGGAAACGGAAACCGTGTTCACGAATGTGCAAAGTTCGATAACAACAAATCACCCTACGCTACGCTTACATACATGCATTAAAGGTGCTGGCGGTTAGCGAGGAGAATCGAAGATGTATATTTATTTTATATTAATAATATATGTATGTAGGTTAGCTTTGGGATGGAACTCCCAAGTATTCTTTAGTAGAAAAATAGAAAGAAAGAAGAGGATGGTAGCAGTCTCCGTGTTTTCGGCCGTAATATGCGGTTTGTGTAGAATGGGATACCGTACCGTGTAATGGGGCTTTACGAGATTTATAGCGATCGTCAAGATCTACATACAAGCTATAAAAGACGTGTCTGGCATTCGTCATTTAAGATGGTTATGGAATTGTCCCTTAAGAATGGAAATCTGTGTGGAGAATGTTTGGTTTAATGTTGGATATGTGTTTTCAATTACAATATTTATTTTTTAATTGCAGATATATTGCCCACTTTGAGGTTAATTTAAGGTCAACATTAGAAAACAAATAGAGAATTATATGTATATGTTAACTGCCAATATTTATGCAAGCCAAACGATTAATTCTTTTGCTACAGTAAATATTCTGTTGTAGTGAGAAAGACAAATAAAATATTCGTTTTCGTAGAATAAAACAGTAAATAGTTAGTAGTTAAAGTAATAATAATCCAGTCCTTTGATGTTTTGCATGTTTTGTACTGAATTTATGATATCACTTATGCTGTAATTAAGTACATACAGTATCCGAGCTTACAGAGCTATACAGCTATACAGAGTGTAACAAAGTCGTTACCCATTTTCTTATGTTAAATGAAAACTTATACTACAAACTAACACAAACAAGCGTTCGTAGCGCAGTGGACTGGATATAAGCCTACGCCCCCCTGACTCCTGTTCGATTCCTGCTAGTACATGTTATTGTGCACATTATTAACAATTATATTTATTGCAAATTATTCCTAAATGATGCTCTTACCTTCGTACTAATAATTTAGTGCGCGTGGCTAGTGTCAAAACTTTGTTGTTTATAAAATGGGGCTCGACTTTATCCTGTTCTGGCGTATCGAGCGAAAAAATTGTGGGGAATGGGGGAATTAATTTCATTATACTATTCGCGATTGTGAAATTTAAAATACACATCATAACGCAGATTTACTTCGAATTAATTTATTAATAAAATTATGACGCCGAAAAGTATCATTTATGAATAATTTGCATGAAATGTAATTGTTAATACTGTGCACAATAAGATTGGCAAAAAAAGCACTAGCAGGAATTGAACGCGAGCCAGTTGGGTCGTAGGCATACATCGAGTCCACTGCGCTATGTGCGCTTTCTTATACGAATACTAACATTAACGGTATATGAAGAACGCGCAAAATAATGTTCATTTTTCTCAGAAAAAAGCTCGTACTTGGCTACTCCCTCTATAACATAGTTGAGACTCATCAAGATCTGTGTCAGACAACCTTGGTGTTCCCCTAGTTAAACTGTTGCCCCATCATTGTTCAAATTTTCAGAAATAGTGGCAAATTCAAACGGGACCAACTATTTTTTTACAGCATTTCAAACCTTATTTAAATGTGTTAGAGTAAGCTACTTAGACGTTCTCTTACGAGAGAATTATGGAAATAAAAGATAAAACTGCTTAAGAGGATTACATTATATGCAAATGAAAATGATTTATCAATGAAAATTGTGCGACATTTACAAACAAATCCGATAAATGATGTTTAACTTAAAATACCCAAATTTACCAATTCTGGTAGGATTCTTACAATTGAGAAATAAAATTAAAAGTAAAGTGATTGTTCTGTGTATAATTGCTGTAATGTATAGTGAATCAAGTGATGTTGACACTATAGCTCGAGTTTGCAGTACATTAACTATTTTCTACTCATTCTACCACTGAATTAGCAATAATAATAGTAGCAATATATGGTTTGTTGTCTCCATAATACGAGACAATGTTAGTTCAATGTTTTACAGTTTGCTCTAATTGTGGTAGGAGTATTAGGTACTAAAGTTGCAATATTTATTTGATGTTTATATGGCAGTCCAAGCTTACGCCTCTACAATTTGAAGCTATAAACTTGTAATCTGTACTACTTACTGGTAGTGAAAACAGTAGTGGGTTCATAGAATCCACCAACGGGACCCCTCTTCCTAAAATATTCCCAATTCCGTTCTAGCCGTACAGAATATCTCTACATTTATGGAGGCCTTTGATGTCTCTAATGATTTGAAGCTAATACGAACTTCCTGCAATCTTCCCCAGAAGACAAACATATCGATCACTGTCTCTAAATCTTATTAAAACATATAATAGTGCATTTTTAGAGAAATTTTTGTATTGTCCAGCTGTTGTAAATTAGAGGCTCGTCAAGCTTCAGGTATCTCGCATCAAGAAACTGGCAGACCTCCTGTCCTGCCACACTATACGACACTATTCGACAGTTTTTGAGTTCCAGGATAAATTTGCTATACTATACTATCCCACCTGATTTTGTACCATATGTAATTCAAATTGTGAATGGTATTTTTCTGATATTGCGCTCTAGGCAAACGTTTTTATTTCTGGTTAAATGAGTACGTGAAACATCCATACAGTAAATTGGACGCCTAGATCTTGTGACATCACACCGCTAGACTTTTTTCTGTGGGGCTAGGTCTAAAGTCTTCATGGATAAACAGGCTGCAATTGAGGCATTGGCGGGCAATATTACTCTGGTCATTGGACAAATACTATTCGAAATCCTAGAACACGCCATTTGAAATTGGAATTTTAGAATAGACCATGTTAATCGCATTCGCGGCCAACATTTGAAAGAAATAATCTTTAAAAAATATGTAATTGTAAAGAATGGTGCTTTTGTGTGATAATCAAGATTCTTAAATAAATTAGCTTTCTTCAGCTTCTTGTTTTTGGAAAAAGTAGCTCTAAATCAATCACCTCTTATACAGAATACGGTAGTCTACAACTAATAGAGATCATTTTTCATAGATTCTTGTTTCAGATTATCAAGAGAATATTTGGAACATTCAAAATTATATTCGAAAAGACTGTGAAGAAATGTCACGCCCATTATATAGTTGGCATAATCATGAAAACACCGAGGCAAAAACCACCAATGAAAGAATAAAACAAAGAAACGTAAGCAACAAGTTTAATGCAAATGAATTTTAGTAGAGGACGTGATTTGTACACTAGCTACTACATATGTAAGTATATGTACGAATGCATGTATGTACATACATGCCGAGAGGTATTTTCTAAAACATAGCACGTGTTTTCCGCGCAATTTTTCTATAACACGTTCTAACAGACGGATAACATTCCCACGACGACAAACTGCTAGCTACCAACCATCCACTTTCCGAGAAAGTTCCGACGATTTATATTAACACATTTTCGCCTGGTAAACTTAATATCGTCCGGAAAGCTAAATAGCTAAAGAACGACATCGACGCAACGAACCCACAGTTCGTTACTTAAAATGCGAGCGATGTCCGAAGGAAGTTAGAAACCCTCAGGCGAAGGGAGAGAGTGCGTCCCAAAAGATATCCCGCGTCTACTAGCGTGTCAAATTCCAGACGAGACCAAATCACTCGTGCTTAATGTAAGTTCACCGCAGCTGAAGTGTGTGCGTGCGTATGTGTGTGTGTCGTATGAGAAGGCGTGCTAGCTACTTCGTTATTAAGTCGGCAATTCCCAAATTATTGCTTCTCGTGTGTGCGGGGGTTGACGCTTAATAGACCGGTTAAGTTCTTATTTACGATGCGTTATACGCGAACGGAGGCAAATTATATAAATTTGATGCGTCTTCATCTCGTCTGACGTTTACTCTTGTTAGGATATTAGTAAATAGTTGTGTGTGTGTGATAGTATAACCGAAATTCTTGCGATTCTAAGTAGTGCTACAGTTGAGTATCGTCGAAGACGTTGTAAACACTTATTAGACGATTGGAGGACATATTTGGAATATTTTGTAATTCATAATTAGACATTAGGAAATAGTACTCAAACATGAGGAGGATGGGATATTAAACAACATCTAAAGTAGGAAGATGCAACTTCTCGCAATCAGTAGGTCTCAGTTGATGGCAATGGTTACACATTATACAGGGTGTTTCATAATATGTGCGCAGGACTTCAGGATGTGATAGCTTGTCCGAAAATTTGAAAAAAAAGTTTCTATCAACTTACCCTCTAAAATGCACCATTTTCAAGATACAGTGTGTAGAAATTTAATTAAAAAAATCGTTTTTTGCAAATATTAAAAAAATCGTTTTTTGCAAATACTTATCTCCGGAACTGTTTATCGTAAAGGAAACGGCTTCTGTAAGCATATTCCACTCATAATAAGTTAAGTTGTGTGCGAGAAATTTTTTGTTTTTAAGTCAGAATTGGTGAAGATTTTGAAGGGGTAGTGGTTGTTTTTCTCCCATTTCTATGCCACTGGGAAAAGTACGATTTTGAGACGCCCATTTGAACCGTCAACGTTTTCGACACGAAAAAGGTACCTACTGTTGGTCATGAGCTCTAGAGTTGACTGTTTTCGAGAAAAATTAACTTTTATGTTGAAAAACATGGACAATTTTTTGAAATAAAATTCTTATTTTACTAAAATGTTAGAACGTTATAAAAGCAAACGTTAATTTCGCAATTGCAAAATAAAAAAAAATTAAAAAATGATACAAAAGTTCTATTTTTAAAATTCTCCAAATCGTAAAGGTAACGCATTTCGCACATTTCAGCGTTTGTGTAAAAAATTGTACAAATTGAATTTGTGTGATTATTAACAAATACGCTTTAAATTTTGTAACGAAAACTATCTCCTGTCAAAATAACAATTAAGTTTGTACCTACAAACAGAAAACTTGTATTACAAAATTAAAAATGGATTACACAAACGTTGAAATGCGTTACCTTTACGGAATGAAAGAAGCAAAACGGTTGTATCGAGAACGACATCCTAACCGTCAAGTACCACACCATAACTTGTTTCAACGCATTTACCAACGATTATGGGAAAATGGAAGTTTTAAAAGGAATACTGCTGATAATGAGCGGCCTAAGGAAGTTGCAAATCTCCATGTAGAAGAGGCTGTCCTCAACGAAATTGATGAAAATCCGACCACAAGTATCAGAATAATTGCTCACAAGTTAAACCTATCTCACTCGACGGTTTGGAGAATTTTGAAAGGACAACTTTTGTATCCCTACTACATCCAAATAGTACAAGCCTTATTGCCAAGAAATTTTCCGCCAAGATTGGCTTTTTGTAGACGGATGCAAGATAAAACAGCTCAAAATCCTGAGTTTGGAGCCAAATTTTTGTTTGCCGATGAAGCATCTTTCTCGAAGGATGGCATTATCAATTTTTACAATAACAAAATATGGTCAGAAGAAAATCCACATGAAATTGCAGAAGGCCATCACCAGCAACAATTTTCCGTGAGTGTTTGGGCTGCCATCGTCGGGGGTCATTTGATAGGCCCATATTTTTTACTGAACAGATTAATCAGTGTAAATTATCGACAATTTCTAGAAGAAGTACTGCCGGAACTGCTGGAAGATGTATCGATTCAAGTAAGACAAAACATGTACTTTATACACTGCCCACTTTAGTTTGGTTGATCGCTAATACTTAGACGACGAATACCCATACCGTTGGATCGGTCGAGGAGGTCCACACCCTTGGCCACCGCGATCTCCCGAACTTAATTGTTTAGATTTTTCGTTTGGGGCCATCTGAAAACCCTAGTCTACACTACTCGTGCGTATATTGAAGCTAACGGAACGGCGGACCCAATATTTAATTTAATTGTGTATGATTTGTAATTGTTTTCTTTTAATTATGCAATTATGATCTTTTAATTATGCAATTATGAAGTTAAGGCCTGCTTTTATTACTAGTTCTAACGTTTTAGTAAAATAAAATTTTTATTTCAAAAAATTGACCATGTTTTTCAACATAAAAGTTGATTTTTCATAGTCGCCATCTTATTAAAGCCAAAACTGAATTATGGGCGATTAATTGCTTATTATTGTTATAAGTTTTTAGTGTATTTGACCAACTCAATTTTTTCAGAAGAATACCTTTTATTATAGACTTCAACTCTAGCATTGTGTGGAAAAAAGAATAAAGTTTGGAGTTGGATTATAGAGGCGTTGTTCCGCCATCAATCAAAAAAATCTAAAAATCGAATTTGACATTGGTATGCCATGGGACCACAACTGCGGCGACCCATTTAAAATAATTGTTATAAATGGGCAAATAATGCAGCAATGGGCAACAGATTTGAAATATCTTTAGCGAGAACCTCACTCTTTACTCATTCGTAATGAATTTTTTAAAATTGCCGCCGTAGTATTGGTGACATACAGAAGTCAAAATTAATTTTTAGTGTTTCCGATATGCGGAAACGATTCCTTTAAGGTACTTTAACATATTTTCCTTCACTTTAACATATTTTCCTATATGTGGAGCTTATTTTTAAAACGCAATTTCTGCAAAAAAAGAATCTTTTTCGTTATTGAACACATTAGGTTCCTTATGTCGGTCTCTTTCGATTCGTATGTACATACATACATTTTGCCAAAACGCTTATTCAATCGTTCCAAAGCAGGTCCCAATTTTACCTTTGTTTTCAATCTGCAATATCTACCTACATCATTTTTTTCATATCGCATTTTCTTCATTCTTTTTTTCAAATTGCAATTCCTACGAATTATGTACTTATCGTTTCCTCTGATTTAGGCAAACAATATTAATATCTTTACGTATAAAATAGCATAGCTTTTTTAATATTTTACAAATTCCGCTCGAATCAGTGACGTCAGTTATCCAATAATGCTAACGTTAAAAAATATCTTTCTCCGCCGTTATTTTGGATGGACGATTCCTGTACTAACCCACGTCCTATTATGTTTTAACACGCATTTTTGTTTGAGTTTATGATTGTCTATAGCAAACAAGAGCTCGCAACGTAAAGCAAGTAAACGAGAAAAAACGATTATAAAAAAACAGTTTATAGTCACTACAACCGTCAAAAATCCAATACAGGTATTTACCACCTGAACTAAGTGTTGCTAAGTTGTTTAAAATGTATGATGAACATAATGCGGATATGAAAGTCGCCTATGGTTATTTTTATAAAATATGTTGCTCCTATTTTAATATTGGATTTGGTACGCCAGCTACCAAAGTGTGCAGCTTTTGTTTTAGCTCGAAACATAAACTGCAAAGGCACAAGAAGGTAAATAAACGAAATTCTCTTTCATATTGTTTTGACATGCAACAGGTACGGCCTTTGCCAAAACTACCCATTGGTGAAGCATACTATATCCGTCAGTTGCCATTTTATAACCTGTGTATCATAGATTTAAAATGCAATGCTTGCATTTTTTATATTAGGTAGGTAGTAGTGAGGACCGATCAGGCCCGCAGATCGTATCTTTGGTCAAATAGAGAAAAAATACAAGAAGAGGAGTCAGATTGTGTTAAAAGAGGATCATGAAGAAATTCTTAGAGAACAAACATATCAAAACAGTTTATGACAATAATGGAAAAAGTGTATCCATCAACTCTGTGACTACTGAGAAATTGCCGCTAGAAACCAAAGTGAAACCACTATAGTTTAAAAACATTTAGACCCTGCTGACACTCTATGACGAAGAGTGGAAAAATGCTGAGAAGTTTGCTTTTTGCAAAAATCTTTGACAAAAAAATTGCGGCTGCAAGGAGCTGTCACAATCATCACTCAGAAAATAAAGACTCAGGTGACAGTGAAACAGAAATTTGTTTGTTTTTTCTTCAAAATGCAGTTTATACTAAATTTTATATTCAAAGTGAAATAAATTTTTCAGAAAATCGTTTCGCGATTATTTCTTTTAGAAATCCTAAATTTCCTTTTAGTCTAAAATGTAGCTTGCGTTTACTGAGTTGAGTTTAATGGAAATTCTCTCGAAAAACCGTTTCTGTCAGAAATTGCGTTTTGGAAAAAGCTCCACATATGTTGCAAACTTTAACATCCACACTCATCTATCTTTAGCATTATAATTGGGTTTAGAAAAGTTTCGAGATTTAAGTGTAGGCTTTCACTGCCGTTACTTACTACGTCCAAGTTTTCCAGGTATTGCAGCAGAGAGAAATTTCTTCTTCAGCATAAGTTGACAGCATGATCAGCGAAATGTCTAGTGAAAACTTTTCTATGCGCCAACACCCAAACGACGCAATTTCTAGCTTTTTCCACTGTAGTGTACAGAGTTTGAAACAGGACACTTTTTGGAAAGATACTGGTACTGACGTAGAAGGTGGCAGTTTTGAAAACTGCTTGCCCACAACTTGAAGGAAACCAATTTAAATTCAACAGATCGCGATAAGAGCAGACAAGCAACAGATGACCATACTATTACGAGTGAGGTTTTCCGTTTATGGACATATCTCCATCAACTGCTCTAAATATGTCGTTTCAGATTCTTGTCATTATCATTCTCGATACAACAAAGCAGAAACTTCCTACAGAGTTATTGTTTCGCCAGTCTTCCTTTCAAGCTTTCTAATCAATCAATCCATCAATTCCAGTATTATAACATTGGCCTTATCATATCTAAATAACGGAAACTCCTGTGTTTGACGGAATCTTTTGGCTGTGTGTGTTCGTGGTTAGTGCCTGAGCGAGCAACAGTTTTCCACATTTGTGTACAAATCAAAATAGAAGGATAGAAAGACGTCAAAACAAATAAAAAACCGCTTTAATATTTGTGGTGGAATCTAACTGCATCTAACAGCATAACTGATAGACTTAATTGGAATATGTCAAAAGTAGAAGCTATACGTGACGAGGTGCGAGGTGCAATTGTCCATCCATTGTCTGTTATTTGCTAAAATAGTTTCACTTTCAGATAGGACTGAGCATTATCTTTACTTTTTCCATTTTCTATTTTTATTTTTTTCTACATGAAAGGATAGGTCCTCTTCTTAACCAACCCTTCGGAACAAAGAATATTTTTTTAAAAAACAAGTTAATAGACTGCCTGTTATGATTGCTATGCAGAAAATTGATCCATTTGACCACTAATCGAGCGGATATTATGTATGTAAATACGGCTTTTGTCAACATTGTAAGTTTTTCATGCAACATTATTAATACTAATACAAATAAATCGTTAATTTTAATATTTGACGGAAAAAAGATAACCAAATTTGTTACCACAAAGTATTAGTCTTTTATCAGCAATTATTTATTTATTTATTATTTATTTTCATTCTATTTTCGAACATTTCGAAGCATTGAAATTATATCAAAATATACAACAAATTCGAATAACATGTACACGTCGAACATATCCACAGCAAACTATTTAACTGAAAACATATTTTAATAAATACTCCAAGGATATACAACGTAAATTTAATTGAAACAGATGATCTGATAATTCGGTAACCAGAAAAAACATGGCTCCGTAAATATTTTGTTTAGTTTTGCATTAATTTCATTAAACTTTTGAAAATTTCCGGTAAGTGATTATTAACGTTTCGTCAGGTAGTGTGTGCGCGATTTAAAAAATATTTGAACTAATTGAATAGCTATTTCGTAGTTATGCTTTCTATTACTGGTGCCAATCGATGTTAATTAAAATATGATGCTCAAACAAACAAGCCTTAGTATGTACGAGTAGTTTGAATAGGTATATTATGTATGTAGTTCTAACAACTCACAACAGTGACTGAGGTTATTATAATGCAGCCTAGTTAACGTGGTTGAATCTATCACATTCAGCAACACAATCTTAACGTTTTGAATACATAAAAAGTTTGTTTCTAAGTGTTCAGCCAAGAAATATTTTTTAACAAAACTCGCTGATTACTACTTACAGCTTCAATACCCTGTCCTATGCAAGGGGAAAGCCTCAACATAAGCCCCACTTATATTACCAATCCAAGCAAAAGGAATCCAGTCTCAAGCATGAGCTAACTAACGAGGCAAAAGAGGTCCTTATGGTTTGTAGAAACTTTGCAGGAAATAATTGAGGATGCAACCCAAAAATACTGCTCTGGATGTGTGCAGTAAGACCAATGAACACTTATGGAGCAGTGGCTTGGAGCAAAAGAACTAATCTGGCCATCGCGAGAGCAAATCTCTCCAAAATGCAAAAATTAACATGTGTATGTATAACTGGGGCAATGAGAACCTGTTCCATAGCAGATAATGAAGTGGTACTAAACCTGACTCCTATCGCCTATCACCATACACTTCAGCTTTCTGAAGGTGATAACACCTGGGACATGTCCCAAGACGTAATACCAAAGAAATTCAGCGTTGTGAAAGGTTTACCATAAAACTTAACCAAGATCCAATGGGAGAAAGACACCATCTCGAGATTTAATAGCAATGTCACCAAATGATACACCGATGGCTCCAAAACGTCAAAGGGAACTGAAACGGGGATGTATGGGTCTAGAACCAAATATTGCGAAATATTGGAGATGTACTGAATTGTCTTCCAGGCGACACCCCCAAAGCTGCTATGGAGACCATGCTAAACATACCTCTCCTTGATATTTTTATCAAAGGAGAGGCAAGAATGGAAGCGTATAGAATGAAAAATACTAATATAACTAGAGAACCCATGTGTGGGGACACACCAGTATACAAACAGTAGTAAGAAACCCAATCTTTGATATGCGCAGCGACATAGCAATCACCAGAATCTCCTACGACAAACCCTACCAAGTCTTTAAATCTAATTCTGGCGTTGGTGTCTACGAGGAGAACGAGGGTTACAAAGTGTGTGAACCACTTGGGAGATACACCAAGGTATTTCAAACAGAGAGCGAGAGTTGGAGAGTCTACGTCGCCAACCGCGAGGGGAAACGATTTGCATTCTCTCTGACAGTCAGACAGCCTTAAGAGATCTAACAGTACATCATATAGCCTCCAAGCTAGTATGGGAGTGTCTGCAAAACCTAACTGTTCTGGCTAAATACAACAAGATCAACTTGGTGTGAGTGCCAGGG
>SMLS01054003.1:0-10193 GCA_004785975.1 Popillia japonica
TCATATTAATAATCAATTTTCAGATATCTATTGCGATTTTTCCAGTAATTGGTGACACAAAATATAATTGTTTTCTTTCAGCAAATATCGCTGAATAACCAGAGTGTATGAAAAAAAAACTAAAATAAAAACTACTGATAACTAACGACAAATCAACTATTATAGTGAAACATGCTAGACAGATTATAATTGTTACAACTACGTAGCTAATTCATCAAATAACTGCACTCTAGTCGTAATAAAGAACGTAGTAAAAGTTTATACAACATTACGAGGGATTATTATATAGGTATACTTTTGAATACTGTAGAAGTGATATGAATTTATAAAGAGGTGTAAAATGTACATATAATTCTTAGAAGCGGACTACCGAAGAAAGAATCCATCTTTTTTGTTTCATAATCATTTTGAATTAGGTTCAGAGTTAGCAACAAAAAGTACCAGGATTATTAAAAAATGGGAAATATTTACTTTTGTGAATGGTCCATACTGGATGTATATATATGTATATGTATAACGATAACATTAACACTTGTCTGGTGGCTGCCACTTGTAAACATTGTATTGTTGTAGTGTGTTTATTTTCATATTTTCTTTTTTAAAGACAATATATCTTCATGCCTTTTATGACACAACAGAATACGTTTATTGTAATGGCCCACGATGACAGTGCTACATTACAAGAGGATAGATCATGGAAACATTCCATGGAATCGTGTTTTCAGCAATTTGTAACGAAATATGCAGATCTAAACATAAATTTGGACACATTCACTCGTCATCGCCATAGAGCAATTGAAAGGTTTGTGGAAAAGAACGGTTTTGAAACGTAAACTTGATAAAGCACTAACTGTTTTAACGGACTTTCTTTTCGTATTTGTCCGGGTATAACAACTCTTAAAATTACCGTACTTGGTCGACAGAGAATCTACATACTCATTTTTGTTCAAACTACGCTGCATCCTATCAAAGTCGGTATTTGGGTCGCAATGTCAAAATGACGGATTATTGGACCATTTTTTTTTCTGTGATAAAAGTGGCGCGATACAGCGAACAACCCTTGATTAACAGTCTTCACAACCTTGGGATACTTTCAACAAAACGGAGCGGCGGAACATACAGCGCAAAAACTTATTAGCAATAGATATGAAGAAATATTAGCTAATAGTAAATATTCAAGAATATTATGGTGAAGGTTTAATCAGTCGAAATCGATGGTCAGTCAATTCCTCTGAGTTAACCCCACTAGACCTCTTTCGCTATGGTCATCTAAAAAATAGTGTTTCGAAATAATCGACTACATAATCTAGATGTACTTGAAGAGGCAATTACAATAGAATTGCAGAATACCTCCCCAGAAAAACAGACAAACAGGTTTACATTAAACAACATATTAAAATCAGTATGACCAACTCACGATAGGTACTTAAAAATGATGACACTATATATTATTGTTTTAAAACATGATGTTGAGTTTTATAAAATTGCTATTGAAAACGCGGGAACCAAAAATTCCATTCCAAATACTGTTTTTTGTCAAATGTTTCGATACATGACGTTTGATTATATTTTAATCTTTATAATCTATTTATTTATAGATATTAAATTGTAAATTCGAGTGTTTTACAGCAACAGCTGTACTCATAAAATATAAAATAATATACATAATTCCGATTCTCTTTCCAACAAAAAACATAAGCTTCTATTATTGTTATTAACTAAATTAGCTAGTTTAGCTAAATATGTAATTAACAACCTTATCATTTATTTGAATGGAATTCAGTGGCTAGGTACATTGTTATAACATCTGCCTTTGCCAATATACTATTATTTTGTCACGTAGGTTAAGAATTTTATTTTATTTTAGTTTTACGTTTCTTTGTATTTTCATAGTTTAGAAGTTATTGCACATAGTAAATTTATTTCATTTCATAAAGTTTTATAAGGCTTCACCGAATCACACAATTTGTATTTTTCTAAATTTCTACATTTTATTATTTTATTGCGCCCTTCAGGCTAATTTCTATCTCCGAAAATGTGTTAAAACCCGGGAATGCTTTTGCACCCGCTTCTTAGAAACCCTTACCACTATTTTATTTTCATTTATCCCAGACAAGAAGAAATTCAATTCATTCTTGTTGTCAGCATCTTAAATGCAACATCGCTGGTGCTGTGCAGCCGAATCACGATAATGTTTAACAAACTTAACAACCTATTGAATCTTTACTTTCCATGAGTGTACATGTAATCAGGCACCGCTTCAGTTGATGATCAACTACTGCTATCCACATATCCAGGCGACTGCATTACAAACATACACTACTAACAGAATTAGTGGATATTTCTTAAAAATTACACTTACAGTAACAATATTACAAATTTAATATGTTTTATTTGGACATAAAACATTTTTAAATAACTATTAGGGCGCGCTATTACGTTTAAATGTTTCAACAAGTTCCAATAGCATTAGGTACTTACTCTTTGATATAATAGCGACCAGAAGCCCTTTATGGTAGGTATTTGGATAAGATACTATACTAATTCCCCGCAAGGTAATCCTATCGAACAGTGGCGGCCCGTGGAAAAAATTTTAAGGTGGTCTGCAATTTCTCAGGTGCTCACTTGAGTTGCATCTAATCCAGCCGAAAAATGAATAACCCTACGAAATATTCCCGGATTCTCAGAAGTATCGCTCTCATTATGTCCCCGAAGAGCCAATTTAAAAGCTCCACAAAATTTTACACAATTAATAATTTTTGATAAAATATATCGATTTTTCGACACGTTTTCATTATGTTTCTGTATATTTAACCAATAAGCCGAATCTAATTGAACCATAATATTAGTTGACCCTAAGTAACGCAAATTCCAACACAATTAGCTGGCATTTAGAATTTTCATGTCTTTTTATTTTCAAACTCAAATGCTCTAGTTCCATGACTCCTATTTCCGTCCAAGCTTTATCACCACCAAAAAGTAAACAGGGAAAACAATATAAAGCATTTTTTTTGTTACATCCACAAATCCATTCGTTTTTGAATAAATATCCCTACTAAATTTACTGTATAACATTTTCCTCTACTTACACAAGTTGTTTCAATAGTGATAATAGCCTACCTTTTGCTTTTAATTAATCTTTTCTTCATATAAATATTTAAAAAAATCTCTACATTAATTGAATTTAATTACGTTAAAACACGTAACACAAGATAATCTGCGTAAAATTTACGCATGCGTTTTCAAAGTATGTAATGTGGTTCCTCTTTATTTTTAATTCTGGTGTTATTTCATTTATATTTAAACAAAAGTAATCAACATTAACTTATTCTAAATAAGTCATCAGAATGCCATAATTTAGCTCCCTACAAAGCATGCGTCACTTTACGCATAATTATCTTTTACGTCTGAATATGCCACGTTGTGCTGCAGTAAATGCAGCGAACTATCCTGTTGAAATCACGGCTTCGTTTCAGACCGTCAAGGGGGAGAAGTGTGCAGCGCGGGTGTTTGAAGGGGCTCGCAGAGCACGTTCGTATCGCCCAGCTATCTTAAAATATCAACGATCGCGCGAAATAGGTTCGTTATTCCACTGGTGGACTGTGTGAGTGAGAAACAGAATAAACGCGCGCACTAGCCGTAAAAATGTTGGTCAACTTGTAGCGTCTGATGCGCGTTCAGCGCGTTTATTCTGTTCACAGCAACGCCATGCCATAAGATGAACTTCCCGTAACCCGCAGTTGGTTTGGTATTTCAAGTTGTGGCTTGTGTTCGCAGTTTTTTTATCATTACGACAATGCAAATGCCTTTCAAAATATATTATAAATTTTATATTTGATAAAAGGAAAGGAAGTTAAATAGGAGATTTTTTGGGAGCTCTGCAGCACTGCAGCGCTTATGTACCAGCCGCCACTGCTATCGAACATACCTGGCATATGTTACCAAAGCGTATTACCTCACAAATTCTTACACTCCGTTCTTCAAATTTGAAAATAAAGGCAAAATTGTCCTAAAAAATTATTTTACCTTATGCCACCATGCTGCCAAATATGTTAGTCGTCTAAGGAAAACATATGCTCTATTATTTTGCTTTTTTACAAAAATTATCAAAATTACACTTGGGTACGTTAAATATACGTACGTTAAATACATATACTGTACCTACTTATTTCTGCACAAAAATGTCTATTTTCTGAAAATGCAAACAAGCATTAAAACCATTGGCGTATACTTAATCAAATACATCATTCAAGTATTCAAGTAATTATGATGATTACTAGTATTGTACCTATATATAAATACGAGTATTCGCTTTAACTTTAAGGTAAATTTGCACGCTTTGTTGATAGTGAGTTCTAGTAAAGCCAAAATGAGTTTACAATTAGCTCAATTGAGCACTATATTTTGTATCCTAAAAACTGTTAATTTATTTGTCGGTGAAGAATACCTACATCAATTTCATAATAATACAATAGTTTTATTGCTATTATATGCTAATTAAATAAAAAATATGCAAATTGAATTTCCTGTTTAACTTAGGGAAACATAATACGCAGTTGACAAAAATTGGTTGGAAGATGAGTAATAGATGCCAAATTCTTAATAGCAAGGTCAAAATAGTGCGCACTCTAAACGATGGATATCATCTTCCTCGTAAAAAAAAACCGTTTAGAATTTTCTGAGAACTTAATGAATAAGTTTAAAATCAGTTTTAAAAATAAACCATATGAATTGAAATTAACGTCAGTTAATATGACCTATGTAGGTACATACATATTTATATACATAGCAAATATGTATAACTAACTTATTCACTATTCAATCCGGTAAACGGTTGATATTCAATACATATGTACTACATACATTACAAAGCATAGGAATATAAGTATGTATGAATATGTATGTACATCATTTGAAATTTAAACAAACTTGAACTAAAATCAATAGGCGACTTATAATCTTTACATTTTTAAATACCGTCTATGAGAAAATATTTAAAAAACTAATGTTTGTAATAAATTATACAATGGATGTCTCACCTCATTAATATAAATCGTCAAAGTACCACTGCTTCCTATATGCAATCAAATTAATCTGCACAATTATGCGCGATTTCTCAACTTCAATAAGGGGTTTTTCTTTCCTGGTAATTTTTCTATGCACGTCATATTAGTCATATTAATTTCATTTGTAAACAACACTTCACCAATGACAATAGTCAGAATATTTACAGCTTTTATGCTGCCTTACTCGACTCAGTAAAGAGAGAGAATATGTATTATCGTCCGCGAAAGTTTTTGTTTCATTTAGGTTGTACTGTGGCTTATAGAAGTCGTATTTTATGTATATTTATGTAGATTAGGTAATTGTATTATTCAGGGAAATTAGCGTATATCTCACGTATACAGAATCCTCCGAAATTAATTTATCCCTCATATTGTACTATTGACACCATTCAAAATTTATATATACTTGACTATTTTTAGATAATACTATGTAAGTTTGCTCAAAAATTGCCTTAAATATTTCTATTATTATTACCTATGCTGTTATTATCTATGGTTCGAAAATTTTGTATATTCTATTTCTTATTCTTTTTAATATACATATGTAGAGATTTTTTTATTTTTAGCACTGAATTCTTGAAATTCAACAAAACGAGTTGTATAGCATATCTTATACACAACTCGTTTTGTTTTTTTTTTAATAATTATTTGTTATTACTCATCTTCCAGTCGCTGTTTAATGATTCAAGTTCATCCATACCGCCACTGTTCTTGGTCCGTAAGATAGCAACTATCTATGGTTTGTCGATTTTACTAAAAACTTGAACATGAATTCAACGTTCAAACATTTTTCCAGCAGTTTCTTTCGTAATAAAATAATTCACAATGAATTCAAAACCCGCAAAGTTTGCAAAGCAATCTATCTAGAAAAGACTTTGCTTTAGTGAGTTTTCGCACAAAATCAGAATTGAAACTAATGGTTTTGTGTTCATCCAACCCCAAATAATATTTTGTGTGCAAATAATATCTAATAATAATTATAGATTTTATTAACAATAATACATTCTATAATACCACATATCATACATAATTTCACTATTATAGCAATTGTTATTATAATTATACCTATATAACTTAAAAACTTAAATTTAAATTGAAAGTTAACCAGTGTGAAATATATACATACTTATAATTAAGTTTAAGTTTGTTAAGTAACAAATCTGATAAATGGTTTGCCTTGGGGTTTTGATTTTTCTTTTTATAGTTTCGATGTTAATGGAAGGCACAATGGCACAAAGGATCACTTTGAATTAATTCTTTTAGTTACCTTCACTCAAATTTGGTTGAAAAATGTTCATAAATATTAAATGATGTAATTACTATGTCATATTCTGTTGAAGATGGTTTGAGATATTCGTTATTTAGTAGTAATTATAGAGCGAAAGTTTACGGGTGGTGCCCGTATTTCCAGACTGATTTCTTCGTGCCAACAAAGTTTAAATATTTTGAGGGCTGTTTGCGCAACATCATGGGGCGCCGATCAAGTGTTTGAAAATGTTACAAAACTACAGTTAGATCCAAACTTGAATATGCGATTTTTATATACATATCTGTCTAATATCAAAAAATGTACTAGTAAGATAGATGCAGTATCCATCAGGCCTTGAGGATTGTGTTTGGTGTCTTGAGATCTTCCTCTATTAATGCTCTTAGTGCAGGAGGGTGAAATGCCGATAAGAATTAGAACTATTTTGCTGGCTGGAAAATAACTTCTGAAAGTTATGTCCAATGAAAAATTTCCGGTCAATGTAGCGATTTCTTCGTTTCTGCAAGCCAAACGTTTAATCGTAGATCTTGTAAGAACCTGCGTGCGAACAATTTAAACCTTTCCTTTCTACCTATTTATTTCGTCCTCTTTTTCGTGTTCAATATTAGGATTATTTCGTTGAACCCCGTATTGTCGTCGATTAGCAGTTAAATTCCTTTCTAAAGCTTTCTTCTGGCCCTCCATTTAGTATAAATCGCTTATTTACAGAGGTTTTGTCTGAGAGATGGCCGAATTACACTGTTTTGTATACAGATGGATCTGTGCATCATGATCCGAATACGACTTCTTTTGGAATCTATGCGGCCGTCCATTAATTTTAATTATTCAGGTGCCCTTCCCTGGTCAGCATCTGTTCTGACAGCAGATCTTCTTGCTATTCTAGTCGCTCTACAGGAAATTTTACGTAATAAAATTAAAGAATCTATAATTATCACTGAATCTCTTACTTCCTTGGAAGCTTTAAGAAAAGTCACGAGTAAGGATTCTGGCTCATTGTGGGGTATAAGGCAAGTTCTATGTGTATGATTGTTAATCGCATTTTCTGTCAATAGTTTTTTCTAGATTTACGCTCATAAGGGCATTATTGGTAATGATAAGGCAGATTTTGAAAGATTTCTTCCTCTCCGTCGCATTAATTTGGATTACTGCAATTTCTTCCGTATTCTCCAGAAGAGGATAGATTCGGATTGGCAGAATTGATGGTCTAACTCTGCCAAGTTTAAGATACCATGGGACAGCTTCTTTCTTTGGATTTCGAGAAAATTGTTTGTTACTTTCAACAGACTAGGGATTGGTCAATTTTCCCTGTGAAGCCCACCTACCTAGAATTGGTGTCGTAGATCCCCTCTGTATGGTTTTCGGCAGGATCTTGGTACAATCAATCACAAGTTATTTGGTTGCGCGGATACAAGAGCGACCAGCAACAGTTTGGTTTACCAATTGATAGAAGAGGAATTTTTCTTCAGCATCATATTAGTTGTTTACTTCATTTTAACTCTTACTTTTTTATTTTTAAATTCATTTGTCTAAACAATATCAGAATTTAGATATTTCATTCCAAGAATCTGTGCATGTTCTACAGTCCTTAGCTATGTCGTTTAATTTAGTTATCCATCTCGCTTTGATTTCTTATTTATAACGTAGTATAAGTTTAAATTCTATTACTGGTTTAAGTTCTAACACAAGAACAAAAAACAAATTCCCTATTGTAGAAGAAGAAGAAGATGTTATCTCAATATCTTTGGACGTTGATGGTTGTTTTAAAGATTATGGGTATCAATCGTCGACCAGAAACCCGAATCCACAGCCCAACTCTGTGGGGATTCAGCGGAAACTCAAGAAATATGTGGCGGTATTGGGAATTTCACATTTTCGTGGTTTGTGAATTGATATACTCTGACAAATAAAACCACGCCTCATCTGTAAAAAGAGTTAATGTTATTACTGTTCAATAAATGTTGGGTGAACCACTGGCAATATAACATGCGCCTGTTATGAGCAGACGGTAACAATTCATGATACGTCTGTATCTTATAAGGAAATAAAACAATGTTACTCCCAAAATTGTTCTGTTGGAGCTGCTTCAATGATTTCTCGAACATTCTCTATAGTTTGCTCTGTACGGACTGTTGCCCTACCACCACCGCTCTTATGTGTTACGCTTCCTATTTCTCTGAACAATCGCACACAATTCCGGGCCCGCCACATTAAAAAAGTGTTCCCAGACCAAGAACATCATCAAGAAACTAATGTCAAAATTCAACTAGGCAAGCTACAGTAGTGTATCTCCATTCTCCTTTTTCAATATTTCGATGACGAAAAAGAGATTCAATGACGAATCGCCGTAATTATGAAAATACCATGTTGAGCAAAGTTTTAAATGGAGACTGATTCCTGTCAAATAAAACAAATGAAAACTAATATTTAATTAACGTTAACAAAAAATTGAACCTGTCAAAGGCACTGTTTCTTTAATCAAGGAAATTCCTTGCAATTTCAATCATTTTTTATTATACCTGCATCATAATGTTTGTATCTCGAACGCATTTGCGTGCGAAAACGGGCCCTTAAAACACCGGGGTCTTTTAAAGTCGCCTAGGCAACAACATATATACTGTCATTACATATGACAGTAATCACGCCACAATAGCATCAATGTTTCGTCCACAGTGTGGTAATTCTTCTTTGTCATCCAAGCTAATAATTTCTCATATTCTTTATAATATGCAATTTTTGATTTTTGTGGAATTAATTTCAATTCGGCTTGCTCAGCTAATCGTTCAACTTCCGAAGAAATCTCTATTGTCCTAAATTCACAAAATTTGACATAAATGTCATTGCAACCAACCAACAATAATTTCTAACCGTTTCTGTGTTCATTATTAAAAATTAGAACCACACGCTACTTTGTAAAATGCGTCAATTCTTCAATTCTTTTTGTTATTTTCGCATTGTAGTGCAGGTATAATAAAAAATAGCGTATAATACGCGTATATAAGTGCCGTTAAAGCACTTGCGCCATTTTAAAGCACTCCGCTTCGCGTCGTGCTTTTAAACATATCGCGCGTGCTTTAAAGGCTTACTTATACACTTGTATTATAATATACTATTGTGTTTATGTATGTATATATTATGTAAATATGTACATAAATCTATTAGAATAGAATAATTTGGTAATTAGGATAGTTAAACACAGCCATTGTGTGCTTTACTTTGAATGTCCAATCAATAGATTTATCATGTATGAAAGAACTGTTGTTTCCACTGCAACATGCACACATCAAAACAAAACAAAAAAAGAACATAATTACGGTAACCACACGAATAATATTAGTTTTCAAGTTATTTTGAACAAAGCGATATATAAACGATATAATGAGTTTTTGTTGTGCATCGCGTGTAATTATTAATAAATATATCAAACGTATTAAATAAAAAATTGTGTAGAACTCTAGATCACTATCACCCACAGGACACCAAACACTTGGATAAATGCCAACGCGTTTCGACAGCAATGCTGTCATTATCAAGGCGATAATAAAACTAAATAAATTGACAACAACCACTTAACAAGAAACCTAAAAATTACACGTAAACAAACACCAACTGTTTCGCATCATTAACTTCGCATTAACGAAAACAATGACGAATGTGGAATAGGACCATTGTCACTGTTCATCAAACACGACTTGTTTTTGTAAATCTCCAAACTTTCAAAAACATTTAGAAATTTACAATTACTAATCGGTCGAATTAATTTTACATTAGAATGATCAATATTATGATCGTTTTCGAAAATATGTTGGGCAACGCTGGACTTCTCAATTCTGTTATGTTTAAGATTAGCCATATGCTCCTTG
>SMLS01054019.1:0-19049 GCA_004785975.1 Popillia japonica
TGTAATCACGATTACATTCATGTTAACTAATATAATTCACAGATTAAATACAATTCGACAAGATTTTTTAGACATTTTTAACAAAGAAAATTTAGTATCATTCTGCATTGCTTTAGAACATTCAACATTTAAATCAGCACAACAACCACAACAGAACAACACTAATACACCAAGACAATCACAAAAGACAACACCAAATACACCAAGACTCCGCGCACCAAACACAACACCCACCACATGCATTCGGCCAAATTTAAATCCAAAATTCCAGAAATCGAAAAACACACGCACACAATCACAACGCCGACCAAAACACTCAGACACATACAGACCACCACAATTTACCAACGACAACATTAATAGTGTTGGATACGGTGGATATAACGTTGACGAAATAATGCGTAATATTTCCCATTGTTTCACCAGTTGCGATATACAAAATTTACAGTCAAAATCACATAACGAAGAACATTACTACCATTTGCACGCGTTTTTGGAATTTAGGGAGGGGCAAAATTTGTACGAAATTCGGGAGTTTATTAGGGAAATTTATGACACGGAAAGGATCGACGTTCAAAATTGCAAAAGTAAGAAAACAACACTGGTGTATGTATCGAAAGAGGATGTAAATTTATTAACTAACATATATATATATATATTGTATATATATATATATATATATTATACAGGGTGTCCGCGATATACAAAGCATCTTTTAAGGGATGATAGCTACAACGATTTAGAAACAAAAACATATAATACACCCTGGGGCTATCTGTAAGCGTAAACGAGAAAAAAAATTATTTCTAAAAAACCTTATTTGGTCAAACTGTACAAGAAAACTCATCCATATTGCTTCTTAAATAACCAAAAAACCATATCAAAAATTTAGGGTTGAAAATACCTGAAAACAACGATGAAAACGAATTATTTCATACTTTGAAATTGAAGCGTGGTGTCATTTCTCTTCTATCACGCTGTACTCGTATTCAATAGAATGGCAGATGTGAGCCAAACATCATCTGTTTATACGACCTTGAACTTGTATCGTACGAAGTCAATGGTCGTACGTTTTAAAATAAAGGTACCTTTGCGTTTTTTTTTAATAATGTTATGACAATAAAATCGATGTTACGTTGAAGTTAGAGTGAAAAGGGCGTAGTTAATAGCAGCCTCCGATCGGTAAATGAAAATTTAAGTTGAGGGAAAGTCGCATTGAACGAAACAATGTAATTATTGCAATTATGTTATGGCGCTTTAAGCTCTCTCGTAAAGGCTACTACAAAATTGAGTTCTTTTCTTTTATTTGTGATAAATTGGTGGTCCTAAAAAGGACTTTTTTGAGAGACAGGAGAAAATGTATTACAGGAAAGGTTCGATGTGTTGCAACACACGCCTGTATCGTCGGGTAAATCTTGCACGGATCAGCTGTCGGTGTACAGTATGCATCCCAGTTTGTGACATGAGAAATAATTTTTTTTCTCGTTTACGCTTACAGATAGACCCAAGGTGTATTCTATGTTTTTGGTTCTAAATCGTTGTAGCTATCATCCCTTAAAAGCATGCTTTGTATTTCGCGGACACCCTGTATATTATATGTATTACCAGTGCGAATTCCACAATCTCATTCATTTTTTTTTATATATTTTAAATATTTTTACACCTTAACCTCTCTTTTGCGTTCGCAGTAAAATTTGTAAACAAATCACGATCATCTTTTGTGCGTTCTTTTTGCAATATTAGTTGCTGAACATGTTCCTTATAAATATTCAATCATGATTCAGAATTTTACAAATAGAAAGTAGCTAATGATGACTGATAACGCTGACAGCAATGTGCGAATGACACCAAATGACACCTCAGTTGAAATCTACTTCAAATTACTCAAACAGCTGTTGTTTGTTTTATGAACTAGCTTCAATGTACAATAAAATTCTTTAATTTTTGTTTTATTTGTACCAACGATTTACGACTATTTTAGGTAAGTATTTCTAAATAAGAATAATAAAAAATTAAATTTTCCATAACTAATAACTGTTGCGTTAAATTCTGGTGGGACATTTGATTGAACGCAACCAAATAAAACAACGAAATCGTTAATCTCAGTTAATCTGAATTTTATTATAATGGGTATGACTCCCATTCATGCGTACAATTCCTATCATTCTGTTGGATAACGGGCAGTTCGTCCGATGCTTCTCAAACTGCTTTTTTTAATTGGTTTTTATTTAGCACCTACATCCCACCGCAATAAATTCACACACAACCACGGCACAACCATCACCACACATTTTCTATTATGTTAAGATCGGCTGACAAGTGTGACCAAGGAAACAAAGTAGTCTCGCTGGTTAGTATCTTGTTGAGAAATATAATCTTCTGTGTCCAATTTATTTCGAATTGCTTCTTTTTAATTTTGGATTAGTTTAAGATACCTTTGTGAACTTAAACATCTTCAACAAAAATCATATCATCCGCTCCGGCATTAGAAATTGCATCCGATTCCATTACCTCGCCACCAGCTTGATATCTCTGCGGAATTATCTTGGGCTCTTTTCTCCAATCATGCCAATGATATCGAAATTCTTCAGCTCCATCTAGTCTAGTGTAAAACGTTTTCATCCGAAAAGAACTACTTTCCTGCAAGTGTCCTTCCACGCAATAGGTATGCTCCCTCACAAAATATTCTCCTTGTCTGTGTCGGCCAGTTAAAATGGGTTTTCTCTTCAGTAGCAGACAATGAATTTGTGGAGATCTTTTTCAAATTCGTTCTAACGTATGCAGAAGTTCGTGCAGTATCCCTAATTAACCGTAGAATCCGATGCAATTCTTACGATGTTTCCCCCTTCTCGTTCGGTGGTGGCTGTAACGGTTCGTCCTTTGCATTTCTTGCTATGATTCTGCTAGTCTTAAAGATAATTGCGTATTACACGGTCACTTTGTGTCAATCGTCTCGCTATTTTTAATTTTGAAAACGTTCTCGTCCTTTAAAACGTCAATCTGCGCTCTTTCCACTTCTGTGAGCGCTTTTCCACCTCCAAACCTCCTAACCACAAATTATTTTTATACACGATAATTTTAAAGACCACAAATTAAAATACCGCACAAAGACGTGTTCTTATCACTTACATAAGAATAGCTCACATGCGTTCTATCAAATGTTGGACGAATCGTACCGTTAACATTACAATCTCTACGATACTTATTATATCGGATACCAGCCAGTTGGATTTCCAAGAAATATTAGAAACTGTATAAAAATAATCTTTTCAAATTCTACAGATTCGTACAATAACTTGGTTCGTGGAATATCTTACATGCGGTCAATTAAGTGTCGCGGAGTGTATGACCCTATTTGTCAACTACTAATTTGCCTTTTGATTATGATTTCCAAAGTTCGAATCGCTTATTTCAACATTTCGAACACTTTCTCACGCGTGTATTTTGTAAGAATTACAAGAAAGACTAAATATTTAAAGAAGCGTGTAAAATGAAGATATAATTGCATATACCAAGGTACCTTAAGATCTCACGAGGATTTAAAAATAAATAAAATTCCCACAATAACAGAAGTAAATGATAACTCACTTAAAATCGACACATTTCTTTAAAAAGGTTTTAAAAGTCTATAGAATTTCAAAAATATTTAGATGTTCTGGACATTTGAATAGCTTTCTATAATACCAGAAATACATAACTACATATACCGGTTCCGGCAGGCTTCTATGGTCACCCGATTTCCGATATTGCACGAGCTCGTGAAGTTACTGGATGACTGTCGCGATATACTGTGAGCAGTCTGCAGTATCTATTCACTGTAACTAATTATAAATAACTTTAACACATTATCTATCGTACTTGCAAACGTTAAATAACTGTCCAAGATGCGTATGATGATGAAGTGGCTGATAAAGAAACACCCGCACATCGTACGCGCTTGTTCGTGCAATGTCGGGTGACAATAGGAGCGCGCCGGTACCTGTATACCTGCACTCGACCCATAAATGCTATTATTCCAATGCGTTTAAAAAACGCAATTTATACAAAAATAAAATATGCATAGTGTAAGTACCCCTACATTAGCTTTGAATCGATGATTTATTCGAATTGTTGAATTTGTGCGAACATATATATATATTCAAAACAATCCACACGCCACCCTTCTAGCTATTTATGCATAGCTTCTCCTGATATTTTTATTCAGATGTAAAAATACTTTATTTTAAGAAATCCATATTTGGAAGACGTTTGCTACCAGTAAGATATTCGAGAGCACCTCATCGATAATTGGGAGGATTCAGTTTATCAAACGAAGACCCAGCAATATTATTAAACGCTAGCACGTTATTTTGCAACCATGCTTAGTCGTCTTCAGTTTGAGATTACTTTACTAGATATGATGACAGTATATGTATGTGTCCGAGTGAATTAGAATCAAGCTATCAAGCTGGCATAAGGTATTGAACGTGTCTAAATGCCGAATAATGAGTTTCTCTCTTAAAGCGAACATCATTACATATGACTACCATCTCAATGGTGGTACTTCACTTATCCGTACCCAATCAATGATGGATCTAGGGGTGACATTCGATTCTCGGCTGACATTTTCCGACCATCTCAACAGTACAGGGTATCCCAAAAACATACCGACAAACTTTAAGGGGTGGTAGAGGACATCAAAACAAACATTTTTTGTTTAGTAAACATACGTCCGCAAATGAGCCGTTGTAGAATAAAAAAGGAAAAATGGTTTTGGTATTACATATATTACAAAAACTGTTTGGGATATCATTAATAAATCACTATTTGTTCATGTTAGACTTCGTTTTATGGACAAATAAATGATGTTTTACATAAACTGTTGAAAATGTTGACCATTTGATTGAATACAAAGATTGCACCGTCGGTTCATTGACGCGCGGACTCTATAGAATATTCCGGGAATAGCTTCTACATGTGTACAACTCGCTATTGTTCTTGCTAATCTTCCTGCTGATCTTCCTCATTACGGATAGACGTTTCGTAAACTAATGATTTGAGATAACCCCAAAGAAAAAAATCCAGGGGGTTGAGATCGGGAGAACGCGCTGGCCAGGCCACGGGACCTCCTCTTCCAATCCATCGGCGGGGAAATTGCTGGTCTAGATGTTGGCGCACGTTTAAACCAAAATGCGGAGGTGCCCCATCATGTGGGAACCAAATGTTATTTCTAATGTTTAAAGGAACATTTTCCAATAATAGAGGCAAAATATTTTGCAGAAAATGGAGATAAATGTCTGCGTTCAAACGAGCAGGCAGCAAGTGAATTATTAGGTTCTCTCCAACAATACCAGTCCATATGTTAACACTAAATTGTTGTTGGTGTCTTCTAGAGACCACAGTGTGAGGATTTACATCATGCCAAATGTGACTGTTTCTACTATTAAAAAAACCATCGCGCGTGAAACATGCCTCATCAGAAAACAACACTACTCTCCCAAAATCAGGTTCGTTGTGACCCAAAAACCAGTGGCAAAAAGCCAATCGATGTGGATAATCTTCAGGATTTAAAGCTTGTACGCGTTGTAAATGGAAAGGGTAGAGAAGTTGTTCATGACTAACACGGTGTACCGTCGACTTCGATGATCCCATATGGTGTGCAATTGCGCGAACACTTGTAAATTGGTTTTCTTCAACGCGGTGTAGAACCGCTTCTTCAAATTGAACCGTACGAGCTGTTCTCGGACGCCCACTACCACCAGGACGTTTTAGGTTCCCACTTTCTCTAAGGCGACGATGCATGGAAGCAAAGGTTGTATGATGAGGTTTCCGACGTGCCGGATACCTTTGTTCTTTTCCATTACACTGTGCTGCACCATAAGCAAGATGCATATCGGCAAGTTCTTCAAATGAGTAATTATCATTCATTTTCAATATAAATTTTATATTAACAATCAGTCACAAATAATTACGTCTATCTCAAAAGCGACATCTATCGAATGTTTACTATGATAAAGAAACGTTTCTCTCGGCCAAGAAAAACCGTAGGTGCATCGACAAATTTTTAACGAAAGATAGTTGCGTCCAATTAAATCAAGAATTAGTTTAGTTATTTAGATATGATTTAAAACAATTTATTGCTCTACAGCCCAAACGACACATTTGCGGACATATATTTACTGTACAAAAAATGTTTGTTTTGATGTCCTCTACCACCCCTTAAAGTTTGTCGGTTTTTGTGATACCCAGTATATGTACTTCACCTTTAAAAATGCCAAGCTTTATTATCCGGATAACGAGGCAATTTACAGGCACAGACTCTATTTTGGCACGTACTTTTCTTTTGTGCGATCGAAATTGGAATATGTTTCTGTAATCTGGACACCCTCCATTAAGTATCGTAGTAATGCCATTGAACATATACAGCGACGTTTATTAAAGTTTTTCTATTTCAAAAAATTAGGTAATTACCCTATTCAAGGATATAGTCACAAAGTACTTTTGGATATGTTCAATGTCGACTCGTTAGATGTTAGGCCTAATCATTCTAACCTGAAATTTCGTTACAACCTTCATAACAAACTAGATGCTCCGGACTTACTCGGTGGGATCAACTTTGTCGTGCCTCGCCCAGCATCCAGATCATCGAATGTTGTTTACTGTGAAAGATCTAAAACTAACATTAGATCCAGGTCTCCCATTCACCGGATATGCACCTATTATAACTCCTTGTCTGATGATTCTATTGATATTAATTATTCACCGTTAAACTCACTATTGACCAAATGTACCCCTACTTTGCACTACATTTAATTTTCCACTATGTTAGATATATTTAGTTTATTATTATTTCTTTTTTTTAGTTCATAAGTATGCATGTGTTATTATTTTTTTTGTCCTGTAATTAGATTATCTGTTGGGCAAATATATTATTATTATTATTACAAGGTAGATATTATAAGGCCAAAACTATCATTAGAATAAATAACTGAACAAACAACGCCAAGCGGTAGTTGTAGACAACAATAACAACAACAGATCAACAATTGCTTATGGTATATTTGACTACCTAGAAATATTCTTATCTTCTGGATAGTGATAGAAAAATATATTTTGAACACTCCGGAACCGACATAACTAACGGTAATAACAGCATTACAAATAGAAGTCCGTTTAAAATGGGTGGTAGTATGTCTAAGGCTAACCCAGCCAGGCATAGAAACTAAAGAATAACTAAATGAGACCAGGGACTATAAATCGTCTCAACTTCGGTACCTATGCATTACATGTCTTGTGGGAATTCGATACACGGTTGCCAAATCTTCGACTCAGCTATACTTTATTATTTCTGGTTAATTATTCGACATTGCAGACGATCAAATCATAAACTCAGTCATTCCATGACTACTAAAGCCGACTAAAACGTAAAGACGTTCTCGAGTATATATTGGTTTTAACCAATTAGTTTTTTATTGTGTTCGATCTAATGTGATGGTTCCAACCTGGTTAAATAGATTTTAACCGGAGTTGGGACATAAGTATTAAACGTTTTACGGGTACATATAATTGTATTATAAAAATCACACACCAGATATATATCAACGAATGTTTGCAATCGAAAGCAATTTACACGTATGTACATATAATTATTTATTTAAGAATCAGTGAAAAAACGCATAATTTTATTAATTTTTACTCATTATTAGGTAATGATATTTATATTTTGGAACGTTTATTTATGGGGCTAGAATACAATTTATTAGACTAAAAAAACGATAATCCTTAACCAATAACAGTTGCAAAAATAGATGAAAATATACAAATACTTATATAATACTATACTATTTAGGAAAAGAATATCAATTACATACACAGGTGTTCTATCAACTCATCTAGTCAGTCGAGGAATCGGTTGGATCTTCCAAAGAAGAATTTGTTGCACGAATAATAAATTTTTCAATGTTATCTTGCAAATTACCTTCTATCCACATTTCCTTTTCAATATCTTTTACATGTCAATAGTAAGAAGTAAATTGTACCGTCTTTTCTAAATGTCTTGACCTCTCGTAAGTATTTATACCTCCACCGAATAATGTCATCTCGTTCGATGAGTATGCTTTTCCATTTTACTTTTTTAAATTTGAAATCCAGATCGTGTAACAGTCTATGTAAAGCTGCACGACTAAAATCAGGCAGATCATCATCAGCATAGACAGCAAGAATTGCATTTAATATATTTGCCATATTTTGTATAAAAGAACTATGCGACTATGACTTATGTCGAATATGTGCTTGCGCGGTCTGATCATGTGTGTGTCATCGGTCATTTACTTGTATGCCCTTCCTTTTTTTAGGTTGTTTTGGTTTTAATAATGATCCCCCTCTTTTATATTAAGTATATACTGCATGCTCTGGGCAAGTCAAAACTACTTGATTCTTGAACGGCAGCATTCACATTCATAGATTTATTGAAGTAATTGAAAATATTTACATTTTTCTCTGTTATACCGTTTTCTCCGTATAGGCTCCATAAATATCGTGAAAACTGTCATTAAATATCACAACTATACTAATAAAAAAGAGGTTTACCTTGTACACGTTCAAAACAGACAGAACCATTCTTTAAAGAATGATTTGTACTACAAAATTAACATATTAACGTCAAATTTTACTAAAAATATGGTGAAACTGACGATTGACAGCAATTCACGCGTAATAGTATGATTTTAGATGCCTATTGTTGCCGACACCGGCGTATGTAAATAGTAAATACGTTGCAACATCGCAACCGGAAGGAAAGATAGCGTTAATAACAAGTAACTAAGCATAGTAAGAGGGGCATAGTTGCTATTACATACCATACTGCATACCGAGGTTGAGACGATCTATAGTAGAAGCTTATAAACCTGAATACATCTACGTAAATACGAATTACAAGATGTTCTTATTGATATATTACTATACGCTGTGCTTGAACTCTTTTTTTTGTTTGATGGTATTTAAGATAGTTGTATAGATTATCATCAAATCATCCGACAACATGGAAGCGACACATTAGGATCCTGCGAACATTCCGTTATTGTACAGAAACAGCAAGCTGGACTTGCAAAATAACTGTTCCTGAGAAGACCATCTTGAGACCTATTTTAATGTAGAATAAATTCATATAATAACAACGACCCCATTTCCTAACAATGCTCTCGATATTGCACATTATGAATAAACACAGGCTTGACATTTATATTTACAGAACCTTGCGCAGTGTGAAATATTGTGAACACAAACAGCGAAAATTTTACACAATAATCCGAATACTGTTTTTTTAATTTCTACCCCCTACTTCTTACTACCTTCCAAAAATGTCACACTTATTATCATACCACAATCCTAGATTTGAAAAGGCAATGGTACAGCGTGCAAGACCATCCAGAAGGGCCAAACATAAAAAATCCAAGAATCCAGGAATTCAAGCTTCAGACGCAGATCCTGGCGAAGTGTTTGGACGCCACAACTTAACTTGTACTATATTTACTCGGCAGCAATTAGTTACACTAGTTACCGCAAATACAATAAAGAGATAAGATGTATAGGGTGTCAAATTAGGAAACGTTTTATCGTACTCACAATAATGCATAATTTTTAACAAACTAATCTTCCAATATCCACTAATATGGGAGTTTAGTTTCTATTTCATAAATCGATTAATCGTTAATCAATTTAAAGCTTCCTATTTTTCTACAGTTCTAAATTTACTTTACTGCGTATTGTTGGATATCGTATGAAACGGTATGCGAAATAAACAATCATTCTTTGAATACTAATTACATTATAAAAGCACTATATTATACATATTTTTTTCAGTATAAGAACTGAACTTAACTGCTTAAGTTAAAAAAGTAGAGTAGTTTTCCATATATGTACATCATACCTCAGATGTTTTGCGCTAAGAATAATAATTGGTACGTAAGAAGTCGGATAAACGTGACATAACTAAATCAGTTGCTCAATGAGATTATGCTACAGCAAATAGTGTTATCGAGAGAACTTAAATTTGTGAGACGACAAACAGAAATAATTGAAAAGATAATCACGTTTAAGTGCTGATTAGTTTGAAAAACAACTCACTTGATAATTCGAAATCAGGGAACACAAAACACGGTTGGCTTTAGTAACGTTGGAAGTTCGAAGCGATCATTGAGAACGAAATATTGCAAAGATAACTGAAACAAGATTGATATAAATAGCGCATACCAAAGTTGTGTACAAAAAAAGCCGTGAATTCACTACTGGATTCTCAGTAGTCGGATCCGGTACATCCGCTAATACAAATAAGACCAGCGAGCGAGAATCTTTTCGATAAATTCGAAACAAATTAACTATTTCATACGGTGGAATGCAGTACAAAATCAATTTTATTGAAGTCTTACCGAAATGAGGTAGAAAAATATTGAAAACTGTAATGTGTTATAAGTGTACGACATTCATGCTCTGATTGAGAATATGCTTAAGTTGTTTCATGATTTTATTGAGAACAGTTAACTTTAAATATAATAATTAAATTAATCGGTTTTATCGTAGGTTTATAGTAGTTTAAAATGTCAAAGGAAAATGTGAATTCAATTTTCAAGCACACAATTGCGAGATTATGGTTATGATTGATACAATTTTTATAGTTATACGCTAACACAGATTCCAATTTCATATTATGACATTGATCCACAATTTGTTGATTTTTATTAAGTTTTATCACTAAAAAATACGGAAAGCTCGAATCTGTGGGCATACGTACCTATACAGGAATAATAAAGTGGACTACAAATACTGGAAATACGCGTACGCGTAAGTACTCACACGTACATTACATATGTCTCGGAAAAAAATCGAGTTTACAGTTCATTATTTAGAGAAGAAAGGCTGCAGTAGTGTCATGAATTGTTTTGTTCAATTCGTCTTCAATGTGAGTTTCAATACTGGTTAAGTTTCTGTTCCGCAAACACTATTTTATTCTTCTAAAATAAGACGGTGTCGGTCGAGTTATATGAGTTTTGGCCATTGCTTGTTTGTGTTATAATTTTTTTGGTGTAGGTTAGAGTTCAGATTCGCAAACATGTTTCCAAAATGTCAATAGTACAATTGGTGAATTCAATATCAAAAGGAAATAATGTAAATCTATGGAACTCCCATATCCGGTTATAAAAGCATCTGTAACTCGTGTAATTACTAGTGTGAAGCATGGTTACTGTTACCAATCTCATTGACTGAAAATCAAAATAGAGCAATCAAAATCTAATTCCAATTGTTCAAATGCATTCAATTTTCAATTTTTTCAATTATCAGGCAAAACAGATTTGTCTTTACGATACATAGAATTTCCTACGTATCACACAGACCAGACTCTTAAGTAATTTTGAGGTAATTGGTGTAACAGTGATTGAAAAACTGGGAGTAACTAGGTGGCTGCTTTCAAAATTAGATGCGATTTTTATTATTTATACATTTCGTCACACTATTCGTTTAAGTGGAATTATTTTATATTTCCAAAATTGTATTTGTTTAATTAATTTACAAAAAAATGTCAATAATAAATAGTTGAATGTTATAACGAAGTACATTCAAAACGGGAACAAATTAACATGTGATGTGATATGAGTATTGTTGCTGCAAGCATTTTAGAACATATACATATGTATGTACCTATACAGAAATGGTAGACTACATTGTTTGGATATATTACAAATAGGGCAAACTTTTCTATATATAATATGTGTTCCAGTATACATATACTAAATATAACGGATAAAACCGATAATGTAAGGTATCTCTTCCGGTGTCGTAGAACGATCGGTAAAAACTACAATTTTCCGCCATCACCGTTTTGTCTATATAGCATCTATAAAATTGCTTTTATGTATCTCTAAATTTGAATCATATCACTTTGAATTTAAATTAGCCTAATACTGTCGAATTCATATTATGGAATTGGATATAAAAATAGAATATTGTCCGAGATTTAAGTACCTTCGAATACTAAGCGAAATTACAGTGCAGACGATTATGCAAGACATGGAAATGTATGTATTTCGTTTGTCTGGAATTTTTCGTTTGTGTTTTATAAGACAGTGTAGAAAAGAAATTGAGCAAAGGAGAACAAATCAATTCGGTTCCTTCTAAAAAAAATGGTTGGGGAAATTCAGGCGATAATTTCTTGATAAAGAGAAACAAGAAACTTAACTGGATTATGGAAAAGCAAATACTTGCGAGCTTTCTCACAAGCTGATTACTCTCCAATTTATCATTTTATCAAGTACGAACAAGATTAATTAAACAATGTCTCGACTATGCAAACTCAGACTCAAACTAGGTCTGCAAAACACACATCTCGCAAAACCCGACTAAACTGGCATTGGGGTGACAACATCAAAATGATCTTTCTACAATTGCAACGTTTGAAATATAGACTTGTAGCCATAGTGGTAACACTATTAGCTATCATTTTATTTTCATTAAAAAACAGTAATGCATTTACGAATATTTAGTTGTTTTAGCATTGGCCCGGTACATCTACTAAGATCAAAAACACAGGGACAATTCAGGAAAACTTCATAACTAGCTTCATGAATATTATATATTATACGGTATTTGAAATTTTTGTTCCGATAATCTTGGGGAAAGTAAGGAGATTATAATCTGGTTTTTGTGGTGAACGATTCAATCAAAAGTGAGAATTCTTTGTTAACAATTCCAAATATGTAATTTGTTGTTGCGTAACCCAAACGGCTACTTTCTTGCCCCGAAGAGCTTGTTCGACCATTTCTTGTGGAATTCCGGCAAACCAGATTCTACAGCTTCACAGGGTCACCATGTGTCTCATCTGTCTAGAATGCTTTTGGTTTAACACTCGTACCAACAATTGTAATGACAAAGCTCTTGTTCACCATAGATACGGTAAGATCCAATTCCTTAAGCAATTAGATTTCCGTAAAATTTTTGGAACATCAAGGTTTCCTCTGGACGAGTCTATGGAGCGAGTTTCGACTTTTGCTATCGCCGCATTTTTTACTGAGCGGTTCGTGCCGTCGTCATGAAGACGGACGGGGGTGGGAGAAACCAGTCATTCTTAGTGTGGTATGAAGGTCCAGTATGTAGTTGTGTGCGCTTCATAATGGTGGATCGATCGCGCTACTTAAGCGAGTTTGAGCGAGGAATGTTTATGGGGCCGCACATTGTGGGTGTATTCTTCCATGAGATCGCGCGCCGTCTAGAGCGATTGTTGTCGGCTCTACAACGGGCATAGCGAGAATGGACTCAGCCGCGAGCGGAACGACCCTGAGCCAGCACAGCACGCGAACGTCTAACGTCGCGTGCGTCGTCCTTAAGGCAACTCTAAGCCCTTTGGCCAGCAGGACACGGGGGCGGGGGCGTTTGGTAGAGAGTGGACCTCGTATGCGCCGTGCATTGAAGCGGTTTCCACTCACTTCCGGACACTGCCGCACACGCTATCACTGGGCCAACGCAAGGCGTCGGTGGGGTGCCGAGTGGAAGCACATTTTGTTTTCCGACGAATGAACATTCGAGCGCGAGAGACTCTCGCTAGTGATGCATTCCGTCCCAACAGGGTGACGGCGCTCTTCGTATGAGGGTGAGCTCGTCAATTATTTTCAACAGTGTATATATATACATATACATATTTCTGAGTGTACTAAATTTGTATGGGATAACTCTAATTTTCTACATAATCATAAGCTTGCATTTGGCAACAACGGACGTGGATCGCCTATCGAGTCATAAATTTACTCTATTTGAAAACAGTGATCTGTATTGCTGTATGAAACACCAGCTTACCAAATGACATAAAACATTACAAACCTTTCAGCACTGAAACATAAGTTGTTCAAAGTGTTGTGCGGAATAAAACCATATTCAATAGATACATTATAATAAATTGTAATTCTATTTTTTGTGGACCGATTTTTTTTTACTGTTAAGATGTACGTATGGGTAATTTATTATTATTAGTAGTAGCATAGGTTTTAGGTCCATTGCTTTGTTATTTGCTTACATTCGTATTCACATGCGTTTCATTCATGTATTTCATTCATTAAAGCTATACATAGCAGTAGACTTAAAATATCGCCCATTTAACTTACTTTCTCGTTAAGAGTGGTATGTTAATAAACACTAAATACCCACTAAATGCTTGAATTGCAATACTTTATTGGTTAATTTTCTGATGGTAAAAATGTAAACCCCCGGAACTTTAGGTACATCTCCTGAGAAGATGGAATATTTTGCTACTCTGTGAAAAACTTGCAGTCTCTTAAGCAATATGAAATGCTGCTATGTTGAAGGTTCTCCATAACAAATATTTATTGTAACTTTTGCAAAAGTATTGCAACCATATCCATTCGGACTTCCTTTTTGGTAGTTTCTTAGTTCGTCCTATTGTAAGTCTGCCATTTACGATTAATCAAAATAAAGCCAGTTTACCAACGAATCGGCCAAACAATTTTGGCAAAGCTCTATATAGCAGGAGCAGAAAAAATCGTCTAAAAGAATTTAATTTGAAAAGACGTAGCCATTCTGTGCACGAATTGCAGAATTTAAACGAAAGACCCGTCTTCTATATGCTGTACAGAAGCTTTATGTATGTATGTATTTATCCCTCCTTTTTCCTCGTAAAATTTTCTACTTTCAGTCGAGGTCACGATACATAATCCGATTATCAATGAGTAAAGTAAAGTGGTCGCGCTCGAACAATGCAATCGACGCGACGGTGGTTTACGACCGATGTTCTCGCATTCCGAAACGATACGAAAAAAGTCACCATCGACTGGGCAACTCTCACTTTCACAAGCGAGTGCCACGGAACCAGGAAAACTGATGCGGTAATTAGAGCCCAGTGAAATAAACGAAAAAACCTCGCCCGATTATGGCGATTATGCAGTTGAAATATTACGAATAGGAAAATCGTATTACGAAAAAGAAAAAGTGAATGTATGTATAGCACTTAATATAGATTTATAATAACGTTATTCCGGTAGTTATGGATATTGTACTTTAATAAGTGCGGATGCTTTTGTACTATGGCGATCGACTTTGCCTTCCTAAACAGTAAAATTTTTTATGCTTTTAGATTTTCTTTATTCAGTATTGATATTTAGCTATTATGAATCCAAAATTGAACTGGATGGTTACAGCAAAATAAATGGATTCAAACTCAAAACATTCAGTAATGTATCCTAACTTGATTTAAAGCAAGACCAATTCCATAACCCAAATAGGACTGTGATAGTAGCTGCAGAAAAGTCATAATCTGATCTGGTAGAAAAGAAGAGAAAGAAACAGATTCTAATAATACAACTTTTAAAGTAAGCTGTTCATATTTATTTATTGTATGGCAAAAAATACAGAAACAGACAAAAAGTGATGTAATTAAAGTCAGTCAAACAATCAAATACAGTGCCAGATCCAGTTTCTCGATGTAAGGAAGAGTAAGTCGGCCACCTCTCCTGAGTATGCTCTGTTGCCGCAGTATTAGACAATATGGTCTATAGTTTGGTGCGGGTCTCCGTAGTCACATTTCGCCGAGGGAATCTTGCCCCATTTGTGTAGCATTTCTGCACATCTAGCACGGCCGGTTCGAATCCTGTTGGCCGTTTTCCATATTGACATGGAAGGTCAGATCCAGTGGGCATACTCTGAACTGTGACTATACGGGATATATCTGGTGATATTGGCTGTTCCCAGGCCTCCTTCCACCACTGTTCGGTATTGAAGAGTTAGAGTGTACAGAGATGTACTGCCGTTCTGACTGTTGGACTTCGGGATTTGAGACGTCTTGAGGTTGTTTTGCCATATCCTCATGTATGGGTAGTTGCTAATCAACCAATATTTTACGGCATTGATGGATCAGAGTCTTCTGATATGGGGTAGTGCGGTAGCTGTTTATTTGCCTGCTTATTGTTTAGATGAAACCAAGTGGATTCGGTTTTGTTTGCATTGGAGGCTAATCTCCATTTCTGATAGTATTCTCCCGATCTCTGGAGATCGCTGCTGAAGATTTGTTCCGTATATAGACCGCTACGGCCAAGTCATCGGCATATGCGAATTTCTTCGATATGGTTTCCGGCATGTCCGCAGTATATATGTTCAACAGCACCGGTGCCAGAACCGATCCCAATGGTAGCCCGTTCTGTAAGTGTCTCGCCCTACTGATTTTGTCACCCATGCCCGCTTGGAACATTCCATCGCTCGGCATACCATTCAGTAACACAGCTAATTTTTTGTCGGGTATAACTCTCAGGAATTTGTACAACAGACCATACCGTATCATAAGCAGTCGTCAAGTCAATAAATACAGCTGACGTTTAACACACTTTTGGAACCCTGCTCCTATGAAAGTGGTGAAACTCAGGATTTGGTCTGTGCAGTTACGTCCGACCCAGAAACCTGCTTGGTACTTTGGGATGTATTCGTTCACCTCGTCTCTTATCATTTCAAGGGTCAGCCTTTCCAACAATTTGTAGCGCGCACTCAGGAGCGAGATTGGTCGAACGCTCTCTATGCTGTTTTTGGATTTACCTGGTTTAAGGACGACTACTGCCGCTACTAAGTATATCAGAAAAGAAGTCGGCAAACAATCTTCTATTGTGAATTGCATCAAACCTCGGTGCTCTATTTGTTTTGATGTTCTTCAACGATCGTTCAACTTCGTCGTAGATCAAAGGGTCTGGAGAAATGCGATTCATCAGAACTGTTCTTTTTCAAGTTAACCAATTCCTGTTTAATCTTCGTTGTATGAGACCTATCCCTAGACACAAGGTAACTATATAATGGCTATGTGATGTGGCGCCTTGGTTTGGTGGTAGCTGTTCATATGAGTCTCATTTATAAACTCACGAAGATCTTAATTAGCCCATACCAAATTTAAAGTGAAAATAAAGATATCTACATATGTATGTGTTTATCGTAACTGACACTTTCATCTTCAACACTACTTTTCTAAAGTACATGACTTAGAGTTTTCTAACTACATTTTCTCTCTTACGGAAACATTTGATTTACATAACGTTTAGTTAGTTCAAAAAGTCTTCTACTCCATAAATATAATCAAAATAAGAATTGCAACTAGGTTCGTTTGCAGTGTTAAAATTCAATGAAGTTGTAGGAGTGGTTAACCTCAGAATTTATTTTACGATTTCAGAAAAAAAGAATGCATTAAAAAACAATAAAATTTTCCAAGCAATACCGGCAGACGGCATTACACAGCACCAGATCTGATTTTCTGCAGAAGTGATGAATTTGCCAAGGGTACCCGCAGGACACTACTGAAAAGACTGCCTCATATTTCTGAAAGTTTGTTAGAGAGTGTAGATTTGTAGATATATTCGTACATATATTTGTTCGTCACAATTTTTTGTTTGCCAAATTATCACGAAATTATTGTACCTAACTGTATTTAGTCTTACTGATTTTTTTTTCATTAATGTCTTTTTTTTATTTTGATAATAAGAAAATATTACTGAATAGAGAAAGTATGCCTATTTTAAAATTCCAACAAAAATTAGAAATTCCGTTCAGAAAACAATAGCTATAGCAACATAACAAAAGATGATATAAACAAATTACAAATGCAAGGACATGTAGGACAATATATATAAAAAAAATTGATGTAAAACATTGCCTATAGAGACTACAAAGTGAATTTTCCGAAAATGGCCTCATCCTTCTATACAATTTTTCCTAAGATTCACTATTGTCACCAAGATACCTCCCCAAAACAAGTTGTCAAAGTGATGCATTTTATATAACACTTTTCCATGTATCGGTAGATGAAATTACTTAAAAACTTGTTAAGGCGTATCAAAAACAATAATATTATTATCAAATCGCTTCCAGCATTGCATCCAGGTGTAGAAGAAACTGAGAACTAATAATAACATTCGTGCTTTACAAATACCAATCACAAAAATATCTCAAGCCAATCCAGTTTCCAATTTGTTGTCAACTTGATGACATAAGCAGTAGGTAATCGCATGGTCATACGATTGCAAAATATTACTTATATTGCCACAACGGGACTTTAATAGTAACTAAGACTGAAAATAGAAAATACCATTTACTCTGAGATTTTCTAGTTTCTGATTATGTACATATTTTCTAGTAGTTTTTTCCACTTTTAGGTCAATTCAAACATTACTCGATTAGGAATCAATTTATTCCAGAATCTATATACAAATTACTAGATTTTCGTTACAACTTCGTCAGTGGAACAAATTGACATTCAATTCGTGTCAATTCTGATTATGAAAATTCATAATCAACAGACATAACATTTCCACTTTTTTAATGTTCAAGTTACGTATTGCCGTAATATGATACATGTATGTGCAGACATAACACGAAGCTAAGGCCTCATATTCTGTGCTGATATTTCTTTTCTTCTTATATTTCTTATTATACATATAAAATAAAATCATATTTAGAACAGAAAATGATACAAATAAAATTAAATATTGAATACACACAGGAATCTGTCGTTTCTATTTCTGAGAATCATAACAATTCAAAACATTGAAAAACAAATTCTACTGATCACTGCAAATTTGCTAGAAGAATAAATTAAGCGGACAAATGAAATAAACAAACACTTGAAATAAAAATTGAGTGGGAAATTTAAAAAGAACAACAGACATACCGTATTTTGTGGGAGTAATAATTATGTAGATGTTAGTAATGTACATTTTATTACCTTATGAAACGATTCCTTCTGCCAGACTTTGATCTTTGTTATCACATCGTTCGTTAAATTGTCCCTGATTCTCGTATGAACATCGTACCTCCTATCCGCCTCCCCAAGGATACCTTTCCACGCTGCCTCCGTCGTTCCGTATTCCGGTCCTTTTTCAATGATGTCGTTCCACTTTTTCGACCACGCCTTCAGACTTTTAGCGTAGTTCTTTTCGATTTCGGCGCGTTCGTTGATCAACGTCATAAGATCGTTGCACAATTTATACCCATCCTCTATCCGTTTCGTCGTGCGCTTGTAGTTTCCTGGCTCCCAGAAGGAG